>PQWD01009185.1:0-26202 GCA_019425675.1 Leucinodes orbonalis
TTAATTAGTAATTGAAATATATAAACGTCAAAGTTTTGTACTAAGGTGTGTACAAAGTTTCTTCAAGTTTATTCGAAATTCTACGTCGCGAACAATACCTTGTTGAATTCGTCATCTTAGTTGTTGAATAATTTATTGTATACGTTTGTTTAGGATGGTGTTGTGATGGAATGGGCGCGTCACGGCCAGGTCTGCAAACTTCGGCTTTGATTAATGAAGGTAGCCATATCAAACAATATCATACTTTATTTACATACCTACACCCCATATGACTGAATATTTCATTTGTTGTTACACCATATATAATGTTCTATGCACGTGTCTTTAGCACAAATTAAAATTATGTTTTTTTTTTAAGGATAAAATAGCATCGTGTTATATAATAGTCTGTTTTGAACTGTTTACAAAGCCTATCTGTTTCAAATACAAAATGGATTCCAGACTCATCAAATTTCCACTATTCTTATAATATGTACTTGCACCAGCGACATTGAAAGGCAGACGAGCAAAACTCTCCTTGAACGAAGGATGGATCTTATACATATCCTATTAAATTAACTTCCATAATGCCTAAAACTTTCCCACTGACTTAACTACTTAATCATAATAACATAAACACGAAAACTGATTGAGTCACCGAAAATGTAACGAAAATGGTTCCGCCATTGAATAAAGTTATTTCATTATTCGCTCGGGAAATCAAAGATCTGAAATGGTCGTACGAACAACAGCGACAAAGCCGCATAAAAAACGGTTAACGTACGAAAAATAATAATTCGTGGGAAAATATGACGGAGAAAACTTCAAAGCTGATAATTATTTTCTGATTAAATTAAAATCAAAGTTTTAACTAAAATAATTTCCTAACAAGTGTTTCCATTTTTAAAATGTATCAATGCCTTTGGGAACTGAAAATAAATTAACGAGGAAAATAATTCACTCTAAGTCTTGGGTAGACCTTAGTTATAATGAGATTTGCTTGTGCACACAGAGAATCTCAATAGGTATAACCAAGAATTCAAAAATAAAGATTCAAAAATAGACTTCAATCATAAATGTTAATCACTTTAAAAAGAATATTAGATGAAAACTTCTCTCATACTTTTTACACATAGCATAGGGTGTAATACTTTTTACAGATAACATAGGAAGAAAAGAGTTACTATTTTTAAAAATAAAACGATAACCTTTAGGCACTTTGCATTTCGCATAGGTATTTAAAATGAGGACAACCCAAAGTAGTACCACAATAAGCATTAGACAATGTTTAACGGGTTTCTTTATTTATAGTCTGAGATGACTTTAAACACAAATTCTTACAATATTGGAACAAGCAAATGTCAAAATAGTTCTTTTTTTCAAAGGCATTCAGGTACATAATATAACATAGGTGGGTGTTACCTCGTCCCAAGGTACCGAGCCGCCAATACGTCACGCCTGTACCCTGGGGCAGCGTAAAACGTCTATAAGACCCAAACCCACCTGCGCTCGTGTGCCGATAAATAAGTAACACCATTCTCTGTAGGATCATTTATTATATTTATAAATTAAGGAGGTAATGAGATCTAAAACTTTCAAATATTGAATATAAAACTTTTCAAAATACAGTTGTCATGTGACAAAATTCAAAATACTTATTTTTGCGGTTTCATTGCTGCTTGATTTATAAATAACAAATGTTTGTGTAATATATATTAATATAATTGTGTAAAATGCAAACAATTGCTGGGTAGCATTTCCAGAAACAGCAGCGAAAATGACAATAAATGTTCAAGAATACTAAATACAGAAAATAATTTAATATAATTACGACGGGTGATAATTTAATAATTTTCTCGTACTGATAACATCAGGATAGTGGGCCGATAAGGGTATACGTGACGTTATTATGTATTATATCTGCTATCATCGAAAAATGCTTTTAAAAGTAAACGTGCAGCTCCTGGAATAGCCAACGCTGTATCTAGAATTCCGTATAATGGAACACGAGCCTGTGGTAAAAAAATACATCAGTGAAAATTGTTTCCCGCTTGGCGTAGAATGCTTGGGAAGATTACTTTCGTTGATCGTCCGCGGCGGCCGATTTTCTTAGTTTATGGCACGAACGGTTGGAACGAGGAGCGAATAGTTCATTTCGCAAGGATAGTACCTTTTTAGTGATCTGTGAAAAGTAAAGTGGAAACTGTCGACTGAGAGAAACGTGGAAAGTGATACATTTCCTCGAGATTAGTTCGTCGTTGAAGCTATCTGTATTGGGATTTAGACATTATCATTTGAGATATTGCAAAAATTTGTGCAATAAGCAAAAAAAAAATGGTTTTCTTTAAATAAAAGGGAGGAATATTTTGGGTAACCAAGTAGTATTTTGTTTATATGTTAAATATTTCAATGGCTAAACAGCTATGTAAAAACTATTTTGGCATTGTGATAGGTTGCGAGTAGCATGAATTATGTATGCATAACTTATAAATAAGACTTCTTGGTAACTTTGGAAATGACTTATGCAACTGAATGAAACTACATAAAAATATTTTGTGGCAATAGGACATAAAAAATCGTCAGATGCTGTTAACAGGCTTATACACTATAGTATCGATACCATCGATACTCATGTCTATATTGAGGGTCGCTACTATCTAGAGATTGTACGTTCTACTATCTATAGGTAGTATCAATACTATTACGATAGGTACTAGATCGATAGTATATGATTTTCAAAGTCAACTATCAGTAGTCCAACTGTCGATAGTTCGGCAACACTGAAATTAACTACTCTACCATACACATAAATATGCAAAAATGCATTATGTTAAGAACATATTGCATTAATTCATAGACTTTTCTTACACGATTAAATACCAAGGAACAACATTTGCGTTTATGCAATTATATACTTCGACGCATCTTCAACATAGCACATAAATAACAGTAGTCACTTTAAATGTGGCGTAAACTTTTGGTAATTGCTTTACTTAAAATTCAATTTATTAGGGCAAAATGCCAGTGGTAATGATAAGATATTTGTTTTGGAAACTTTTAGCAAGCTGGTCCAAAACTCATTAATTATGATAAAAAATGTAGGTTTAACAGTTCAGCGTTTAGATTACCTAAGCTTTTAATACTTGTGGAAAAGCTGTACGTTGTTTGATACTTTTGTTAGAAAATAGATTATTTGTCGATTATCTGAGAAGCACGAAATTTTAAATAAATAGATTGTATAAAATTCCACACGAGGAGTAAAAATAATAAATAAAAAATATCCACTGACATTCACACAGCGCCATCTAACCCCAAGTTAAGCGTGAAGCCTGTATTATAGGTACTAAACAACGGATAAACATACTTATTTACATTTTTTTTGTAAATTCATATTATAACTAGAAAACACTTAGACCATTACAAACAGACATGTTGATGCACACAAATGTTTGTACTTCCCGGGTATCGAACCCGGAACCCTTGGTGTTGCAGCCGACCTCTCAACCGCAACACCAAATGGGTTGTCATTGTCAGATGACAATCGTTAATATTAAAATTTTTGCATTGTTAAGAGAAGATTCTTGATGTTTCCTTTGATATTGATTAGATGCTGCAAATATACTTAATCAACTGATATATTTTACCTCTCAATGGATTCAAAGCCTGTACATTTTTATGGCTGTATTAATTTATTACAATTTATTTTGAACCATCCTACTCGTTAAAAACATTAACTAAAATATTCTCTAAACATGTGGCAGTTTTTACAAAATATGAACCATATTCGCTATACATGTGCTGGTTTCAAATTTGCCACAGCCAACGAAAGCCCCGAAACCTCGAAATCCAAGCCTGCGGCAAATAGTTTCCAATTAAACAAAACCGTATAGACGAGCGTAAAACGTTACCCTTTTTGCGGTTCCAAATAAAAGTCAGTCTCCGTCAGATTCGTGGCACGGTTGTATTCAAGCACAAAATGGGAAACCGGCAAGGAGACCCTAAGGACCCGCAGACTCTTTATGTAAATGTGGACTGTACAAAAGGTGGAGTAATGCGAAAGTGAGATTGGGGCTGCGTTTCCTAGGATCGAAACGGTTCACGGTGTAAAATTTTTACCGGTGTGCCGGAGGAAAACGTTGGTTTACCTCGATTTCGTTTGTTTGGAAAGCGCACTGATGGCTTTGTATATTAACGAAACGTTTGTAAGGTTAGCATTTGCGCTGGATATTGCTGTGACCAAATGGGAATTAAAGCATCTGCCTTGGAATTATAATTAAAAAATATATTTGAACTAAGAACTATTTTAGGAAAATTAATGAAATTATTTCTAATCATAAAATTTGCTGGAGGGACATTATACAGCGAAACAAAATGCTGTGACAAATATTACTTTTATTAACTTTGATGCTGTTAAAGCTGATATGGCGCCATGCTTTACATGTTTTTTATTATACTGGCGTTCTTATGACAATTTTAATTTCTAATACATACGTACGACATATGTACATATACATACGTATACATACTAATTTCTAATACACGATATCATGCCTGTGAGTAAGCACATTTTAATAAAAAAATGAAAACTACACAAAAAAGAACTAAAAACTAACACGTAACTTTATTTCTTCAACGATGCTTAGTATAGATGTTAATACTCGTATACATATTTCCACAGATAAAAATATATACTAAATATTTCATACTGTACTAAGATAGATAATTATTGCGTCACAAAGAATCTCATATTTTCTTTCTAGCCTAAGGGTAAAATAAACATGTAATACTCGTAGAAACATAATATTTAATATCATGATAAATATAAGGATATAAAAGAAAACTAGAGGGACTACTATTTTATATGTATAAAGCAAAGTAGAGGTTAAGGTTGAAAGGTTCGTCATTTTTCTATATAACATAATTTCACTGACTAATATTTAACATCATCAGCCTATAACGGCCCACTGTAGGCACAGGCTTTCCTGCACAGCGTTGTGGTAAGATTACGCTGTTACCCACCACGCGCCCAATGCAGATTGCTTTAAGAAGTTTCAAATATTCATACATACATTTGATTTAACTAAATCATATTTTGATTTTCTATTATACATTTCAGTCATTAAAATAATTATTACCATAAAAAACAAATATTTTTTATGAATTGCAAAATATTTTTTGAGCATAATATATAGCAAAGCATTATATATAATATATTGAAATGGTATTAATTCAGAAGGGATATATTCAAACTTTTCCAATGATGTCCAAATAAAAGGGCTTTTCAGCATAAGAGGTCAATTAATGCTGACCCTAGTTTTCGATGACCCTCATACAGTGATCAGCACGCTACTAACATATAACTGGCGATTAACAACACGGCGATGGTGACAGCCATTGCGGCACAAGTTTCAAACCGTAGGATGCTACCCGCATGACAAGCTTTCAACTCGTTCGTTTCGATTTCAAAATCATTTGATACACGATGTTGGCAGAACAAGGGCTTTTGCTGCGGGAAAAGAACTCATTTCAAACTGATCTGTTGACGCAAGTTTTTGGTCCTGGATAACGAAGGCCTAACTTTACACACATAGAATCGCAAAACCCATAAAAATGTTTAATAATGGTTTCATCAATTACTTTGCGTGAAAAAGTAATATTGAATATTTATACTGGGTTTTGATGAAAAGTGTAAATCGCTATATACAATCAAATTAACATTGAAGTCTTTTTCATTTAATTTGATTTAATTAATTAACAACCTTACCTGGAGGATATAAACTTAGTATTTACTACAGAAGTAGTGAAAGGCTCGAAATGAACATTCCGGTTATTTTCTTAATTAAACAAAGAATTTTAAAAAAAATCTCCATGTTGGGATAAAAATATTGATTTATCACCCAAAGTGAATCTTGGCCTCTGACACAAGATCTGGCTACCTCGATCTATCTCGATCAGCCATGCTTGTCTCTAATTTCTTGTTGCTTGTATCAATGTTTATCTTGTTGTTGTCCAAATAAAAATAATATATAAATGGCGACAAAAATTGCGTCAGTGATACAAGCACTTCCTTCATTGTAGTCGTATTTTTATCTTGTTTTAATACTTGAAAGTAGACCTTTAGTGGCAGTTCAATTTATTTTACAAATTAAAAAGCTCTTATACTGTCTTGCAGTTCCATAAGCTTTCAAATATAGTAGATTCAAAATAATTTCAATGTGAATATCTATGCTAATAGTTGAAAACGTGCCGTAGACATAAGTACAGTCCGTAACTTACGTAGTTATAAGACTGAAGTTGCTCCCGCACCGTTAATAGTCAGCAGCGGCAAGTTAGTATATTGGACTAAATTGGACATGCAGATCCAAAATGGGCTGTCGTATTGTTGGAAATTACTGGAACACCCAACATCTAATGCTATTCAATTTGTTCTCGTCGCGCTATGCACGAATTGCAGTGCTATTCCAAATTGGCGTGCGATAGTTACTTTGTTTTTGGTAATACAATAATAGCGCTGTAACGCAGTGTTCGTATTTGACAGATTAGCTTTATCGATATTGTGCGGTTTTGGGCTAAATCAGAATTATGAGCTTATATTTGAATGTATCTTGAATGGCACCGGCACCTGCGCGGGTTTGCTAGAAAGGTTTGAAATAAATTTCCATGAAATGCTATTTGAATGTGATTGCAATTTGTATATCAAACTTTACATGGCATAGTACAATAGATATAATCTAACCTTCCCACATAAAACTAGTGATGCAATTATTTTTCTTAAAAGATATTGGCATTTGAGTGACTCGTGTTCTACTATAACTACCTAAATATATCAATTATCTAGTTATTTATAGCTACTTCCTAAGCCTATTGAGTAAACAATAGTTTTTCATAAGAAAAAGTTCGTTTGCCTCTTCATTTTACTTTTATGAAAAACTTTTCAATCAGATTCGCTGTTTCGATAGTCGCTAACCCATTTAATATAAAAAAAAAACCTTCTATGATATATAACTTACACGCCCAACAAACCCTGGCCTAGCTTATGCTTAGTCTTGAATAATTTTCGTAAATCTGCAATGTACTTCATATGACGGATGCATCCATGCGTAGTTTCCATGGAACATCCTAATAAAGAAGTTAAGGAACCACCCGCATTTGATTCGCACGTTTCAACAGTCAAGAAATTCATTAAAGAAATAACTTATAGATCTACCTATCACACATATACTCACGTTTTTCGATTCATTTTGCAAAAAATTATAACAATAGTGATGATTACTATTGATAACCATAACTAAGAATTAGTAATTTAAAATTCTTAATTATACCTATGCCATGTTTTAGGAGATTTGCGGTAACCCCGCAAAGCATCGCAACAGTGGGTCTTAAAATGAACATGGACAAAACGAAGGTCATGTCTAATGTTGTACCTATACCCATTAGTTGGAAGTCTGTCCTCGATGTTGTAGTTAAAGTTTTAGTGTAAACCTTATTTTGTTTTTTTTTTTTAAATATTAGGGAGCGTTAAGTATTACGTAACGCAATTTTTGAAGATTTTTGAACCCCCCCCTCCCCCCTGTAACGCTCCGTAAGTTTTTCTGTACCCCCCCCACCCCTCTCTAAAGGTTACGTAACACTCAGTCATCATTTTTACCCTGAAGTCGCAAAAAGTTGTTAAGTTTTTATTCTTCGTATAGTTTAATTGCCTTAATAACAAGAGATTTTTAATTCGCAACACCTGCGTATTTTGTTTATTTTTTTATAAATTTTTGGCTTTAAAAACAAATTGTTTTTCTCCTTCATTCTCCTAAGTATTTTAGCTTTTTTACTAATAATTCTTCAAATAAAATATTTATTTTAACCTTTTATTTATTAATTTATTTTAACAATCGAGAAATTCCCCGTAAACGTAACGAAAAGGGTTGCCAATTTGGGAGTTTTATTCCCTATTTTTTTTATATAAAAAAGAAATAATGTTACGTAACGTGTTGTAAGAAGGACCCTCCGCCCGTGTAACGCATCGTAACGTTTTACGGACCCCGCCCCCCAAATTGCGTTACGTAATACTTGAACGCTCCTTAAAAGAAAAAAAATAAATTTGCTTGCATTAAAAAGGTTTTTCTTTACTTCATCTTTTACTAGCTCTTTTATAACAGAAAATAAAATTGCTTTCTCGTATGGAACAACGATCATTTGATTGAAATATAAAACGTTTCCTAATGTATTCTTTCACGTTCACAAATAAAGTATCTTATCATGTTTTGTATAAAAATGTAATAATACACATCTAAGAAAAACGGAACGAGGCTTTGTTCTAGCTGTCATTCATGTCTCCGTTTCCCCTAAGGTTTTGAATATTATTTATGTCAAAGGATATTTGCTCAGTAAAAGTGTCAATGAAATATAAGAAGTCTCGCCTCCAGGTTTTAAATAATGGATGTTTTATATCTGTCATCGGTTTTGTTTCCATTTTTTTTCATTGTTTTTCTTAAGCTTCAATGAAATACATTTCTAGTGAATTTAGTCATCACAATATTTTTTTTAGTTTTTTATGTTTTTTAAACTGCTGTAAAAAGAACATACAAAACTGCTTTAAATGAGCACCTTGTTAAATACCTAGATAAATGAGCATATTTTATTCCAAGCGCCCGAAAATTATTTTTAAAATATAAGCTTTTTCGAATAGTTCTGTAAACTAAAACATTAATATATATTTTTTAATAAATAGGATTGCAAATTGCGAAATTCGAATAGTATATTTTGTTAAGTACAAGCCCGCATTTTGATACGCTCATGTTTATTTTCGATTTCACTTCACTTAGTATACGCAAAGGGGGAATGAAATCAGATTAAATCGAATGAAAAGGCAAATATTAGGTACCAATAACAAACTTTTATTTTCTATATTTGTTATGAAAACATACATATTGTCGAATTTAGTCACCTTTTTTGAAGTCTGTTAACTATATTATGCGATAGATTATTACGTACCTGATAAGTAGTACATTAGTTTGTAATAGATCAAAAAGTTTTCAAATGTTTTTTAATGTCGTTTGTGTAGACAATTATTATTTGGAAATTTACCAATGACGCCAAATAGATAGTAAAAATATTATATCCTGTTTTTGTGGACAGCCTCTGTGGTCTAGTAAACTAGAACTAGCACAGCGTTCGGCTGTGTGATCCGGAAATTGTAGGGTCCAATCCGTTGGGAACTATTGTTTGTTCGATTTTTACCGTTTGTTTAAGACATTGCAGGCTGAATTACCTGACTGTCCGAAAATAAAGACGATTCCGTGCTTGGTAGGCTTAAGCCGTCGATCCCGGCTATAAACTTAGGATAGCAGTCGTTAACATCCACCAATACGTATGGTGGGTTACTGCCCAATCTTCCCATGGCTATGCTGTGCGGGAAAGCCTATGACCCGCAATGGGCACTTATATGCTGAAGATGATGATTTCTAAATCTATGTATTTGCAAATAATTTCAATCCTTTTAATATAAACCTAAATTTTTAATCAATTAAGAAACAGTATATAAAAAGTAATTCAAAGTTTATGTTACTTTCCTGCATATACTCATGCAAAAGCATGAGTATATGCAGCAATAATGATAACGCGCGGCCTGATAATAAATAGACGTATACGCATCATTTGTTTCCACACAATGTTGCTTAGTGGTCGCTCTTTAGTTTTTTTTTTTATTTGGGGTGCTAGCACAAAGTGAGTTTAAAAATAAAACCTGTAATTGTATTTAGAAATACTTGTACGTATAAACTCTTTGACCGCCATAGAAATCTTAAAGCGTCGCAAATAATAAATGTTCCATTGTGTCCGGATTTCTGGCGGTCAATGTATTAAAGTTATGTCTCATACTAAATTTATAATTTTGGTTTTCAGGTGGGAGTATCCGCAGAGGCAATGACAAAAATTTAGTAGCACTACTTTGCTACCTTCATGGTTATAAACTTGGTTATGAATTTTCATCACAGCTACCACCAATAGTACCAATTATTATTTGCCTACCGTTAACCAACATCAAAGTGTGAGTATCAAAACTGTGTTTATAAAAAATCTGATACCAGTGTACCTAAAAGCCAAGGAATACCTGTCCGACTTACTTCAATAAATTCTACTGAGTTAGATGATGAATTCAACCATATTCCTTTGAAACCCAAGGATTCAGTCAAAAGAGATACGCCTTCAATAGATAATCACAGTATTGAAGAACACTTTAAGGCAAGCTTTAGTATCAAAATACAACACTACGAACACAGATGCTAATTTGCCAAGTACAATATCACCAGATGTTACAAGAATATCTTTGAATGAAACAGAATTAACGACTTCAGAACCAACAAATAATACCACAGAACTATCTCCTGGTGTCTACCCCATAGCAAATTACGATAATGAGATAGTCAAAACCTTACTTTTACTACAATTGAAGACAGTTTTGATAGTGGGTTACCACCAATGGAAGATAATAGATGGCAAAACTTTGATAATAAATCTTCAATTAATATGCAGCCTACAAGTACCACAGAGCGTTACAGTATTGGCACAACTCGTACCAACAATGTAGCACCATACCCAGCTGCTGTGTATGGAAATAATTATTTGGATCATATTTCTCTTACAACGGAAGTATACGTGACAGATCGTCAGCAGCTTCCAGCTCAGAATAACAAATGGCAAACATTTAATGATTTTAAACAAGAAAGTTCAGGTGATTTTAAACCATTAGCTGGTTTATACTATGATGGCTACCTCACTAGACCTTTGAAGAAACAACAGTTTATTCCAAGATATGGATACAATTATTATTTTGACATACTCGTAAGATCCTTTCAAAGTATACTGACGCACAGAATTGAATTAAACCGGGGCTGAAAACATCTTTAGTAAACCAGTCGCAGAATAATAAGTTTCTCACATATCCACTGCCGACAACATCGTAAAATCTGAACAATACCGGTAACTATTGCAACTCGACGGGGCTCTAAAATTGGTATTGTCAGAATGTACTCGTAAAGCAACCATCGGCTTTTGTATTCCAACTCATGTGTGAAACATTGTTACGTGTGGATCGTCGGTAAATGAGGACATTTTATAGCCGGTCGCGATGCTATTCAGTGTTAATAACGTCTTTGATGTCTTCGCATTATTAAGCTCTCAATGTACCCAAAATGTATTACAGTTCATGAACAGATATCAATATATTTACCTTGTGTCGATTTAATTATTATTTTATGTATTTGGAATCATACACCTATGCCAATTTAGATAAGAACAAGATGTTTATGATCAGGATCATCAATATTGATCGTTTTCCAACGTATCACTCTTATTTACCTTAAAATATTTACAAAAAAAAAGAGCTTAATGCTACTTTTTATAACGATGATAGTATATTCGTGAATTATTGGGATTGGCTTTCGTGAACATTAGGAATGTTTTAAGCTTGGTAATTTATCAGATTTCTCCAAGAGTGAGTTAGTATGTTAAGAACTCTCTGTGACAAGTAAAAAAAATAAGAGCTTGCGGCGACTTTCTGGGCATTTATTATTCAGCTGACAAAGTCACTCGCCATTCGGAGTTCCTTTCCCTCTAGAACGTACTCAGAGAGGTTTTCCTTTAAAGTATTATTGTTACGACACGAGAAAGGAGCGGTTACTCGATTTAGTATTTGAAAAATACATATACTTAATAATAAAACTATTCGAAAATTAAAGATCCATGCAAAGATAACGGTAACATATTTTCCATCGTTGTTAATCCATCTTCAATTCTTACATCATACATGTATCTTTATAATTGCAAGCACCGATTGCAAATAGATGTGCTTACCTCAGTTCTCAAGAATGTTATTTTTAAAATAATTGTCTATTGACAATTATTCGATTTTATTATTAGAGATATTTCTCTAAATATGAAATGAAAACATTTTTGTAGGTTTTCTGTTTAATTTTGGTTTTTTAAATTTAATAAAAAACAAATATTTTACTATAAATTTTATACCAAGGGGTTTAAACGTTTTATAAACAAAAGCCATTTGAATGATGTTTTCCATTTCAACAGTTTAAACTTGAACACAAATCAAAGTCTCATTAGTTAAGTTTAATTGTGTCCATAATGAGGTTCGGCATCAATATTCAAAGTCGGTATTTGTGCCCAAATGGAGCCCTCCAACAAATCGTTGACCAGAATAAGTTATCAGGGGATAGAACTTCACGCATCGACCCCTTTTTAAAGGTTAATATCTTACGTCCCCCTTCCTGTCACCTGAATACTAATATAATGTTTACATTCAGCGTTGTGAAAGTTTAATAATCTCTGAAATCGTCATTAAGCTCGTGTTTATATGGCGCAATTGTGTTTGGTTGTTCGAAATCGTGATACTATTCAAAATTTCTAAGTATTATTACTAACAAGTTCAAATATGTTTATCCACAGTAGTGTATGTTTATTGGATCCTGCTCGTTTATATTTCGATATTGATACTATCGTTGTACACTTGTACATATGTATAAGTTGTACGCTTATTGCAAAATATATATTAAAAAAAAATAATTGATGCTAAAATTTTGTCAATTAAATAGATTTTAAGAGGAAACATAAAATCCTAGCACGAATAATCATTGAGTTAAACAAAACATTTTGTTAATCTGAATTATCAATTAAAGGCGTTGTTAATTAGTAAATTAAGTAAGTAGTTAGTCCTACTCAAATTGATCGTTTTAAAAGATCACTTAACAGTTAAATTAGATATATTAAAGGCCTCGAAAAATATGCTAAAAAGGGTTGTTCATCTAAATAAGTCATCGGAAATATCTTCTTGAATTCGTTTTCTGTGAATCATTTCATGCTTCACTGGTACTCAAAACGTATTTATCAAAACTGAACAGCAAACGTTTACGGCGAAGATTAGTTGCTTTGCAATACATATTAATCTTAAGAGTATGTTCAAAATGATTTTTGGTAACTACATTTCTAAACAAAAAGTTTCACCTTATTTCGGAGGCTTTCAAGATTTGCCAAATCACACTTATATAACCACGGTGGGTTTTGATTCAGCGCCACGCAGTGTGGAAAATTATTATAGGTTTATTGATTGGAGCCTTGACGAGTATCGGATATAGTAGGTGGTATACCTATACACATATCAATCTAAACTACAGACAAATAGTCGCAACTATGAAAATTAACAATTTAGTTCTACAACTCGCAGATTACTTAGCTTTGCAACTGGTAATAAAAGGCTAATGTTGGCGTGGAACGTAGGTAGCTGCAACAATAAACGAGTTCGGAATATTCTAGAGTGCAGCGAGGGAATGCGTCGAGTAGGGTGAACGGTTTCAAATTAGAACATACTTTGTAGTAAATTTCGCGGAACACGCTTCCCGCGGCACTTGTTTAAGAAACTAGCGACTTTAGTGATTTTGTCAGGAGCGCGAATAGTTATTGTTGTAAGCAACCTATTTTGATTGAAATTAACTAAGATTTCGTATTTGGTGTACCATAAAGTTAACGAGATGAATACTTGTTTATTTAATATCTACAATCATTCGTTTTTAATCACTAGTGTTCAAGCAAAACCAATGAAGATCAACTTCAAAAAATTTGCTCACCTGAGATGGGAGTTGAGATACACTTGCACAGATACAATGTTAAGAGCAATCAATAATAAAATTATAAATATTTTCCCGTAACCCTTGAGTCTGTCAGCGAAATTAAGCAGATGTTATGTCTTTTCTTCTCTTTAATTTCACCAGTACAGTGTCCTTTTTCAAAACACATATTTTATCTAACACTGGTTGGAATGAATCAGGGTCAGGCATACAGCCACCTAGTAACATGTTATATGTTTCTAATGATTATGATTAGCAATTCGCAGTTATTATCCAGAGATTTGTGAACAAATTGTTTATTCATAGAAATCATTAAATTGCTAAATAAAGCTTACGATATTTCACTCCTTATAAAATTGTGTACTGTGGAACCATTCTTTTGTGACAGACTCTTAATTAGGGGTCAAAATCGCATGTCTGCGAACTCTGATGTTGCAAATAATGTTGCTAACTAAAATAAACAATCCAAAAACGCGCATTAATTCAATGTAGCAGCAAGTTTCGAAATCAGTAAAGAGCTGTCGTGGAAGGTCTACTTCAACGGTGGACGGTCAAAATTATTACCTGAATTACTCAGAGAAAAAACTATTTTGCTTGTTTGTCTAGTTATTAAAAAAGAAATCACTACTTTACATACAATTTCGCAGTTTCTAGTAGATTTGCGCTAAAACAATTCGTACATGATAAAGATCAGGGGCGTTCCACAAGCGGTACCGATAGCTGCCCGCAGTAGCTCGAAACGGGTCAGAATTGAATGGGTAGATACTCCCTGTTACTGGCAATACTAGTCCCACTTTGTGACGCAATTTTCTGTGTGACGTAGGAATTCTCTTACGGTACCTACGGCTAGGCGTTGAAAGTGCTAGAAGAAGACAAAATGCCTACTATATTGGCACACCAGTCCAATGCTACAAATCAATTCATATAACTCCTGAGGTCTGATAGTACATTAAATGTATACAACATTTATTCTTTCGAATAATACAGATCACGAATACACTAAAATCACATAGTGAATTCTCGAAAAAACGTCAACCAAAAACGCTCGAGTCGCACTACACATTCGTATAGTTATTGTTCACTGAAATTAGTAAAGTAAGTTAACTAAAGTATTTATTACTTTTTATATTTTGTTTATTATTGTTGTAACCTTGTTTCCCTTATTATGTTTTTTTTTTTTTTTGTGATGTGTGTTTTTGTTCTATTCTCAATATTAGGGTGAATATTAATGATTTATTGGTCTATTTAAATGTGTGTGTATCCAGTAATGTATTTATTTTGTTCTTTTCATTTGTAATACATTTAAATTTTGATTTGTGTAAACTTGTAATAAATTAGTGTTTTGGTTGCCCACCAGGGCCTCCCTGAAAAACAACGAACAACACTAAAAGCGTGCCAGGACGAATGCTGAGGAAGTCCTATTTGGCACTTATTTAATTAGTTTTATGTTTCTCACTGTTGTATGTATTTTATTGTGTGTCAAATAAATAATTCTTTCTTTCTTTCCAAATTTGAACACAAATTTTGCCCAACCGACGCGATGGGCAGAATTTTGCCGCGGACACTTTTTAGGGATCCGTAGCCAAACGGCAAAAAAAGGAACCCTTTAGATTGGTTAAGTCTGTCTTTGTCTGTCCGTCCGCAGGTCACACCCTTTTTTCACCGAAGCTATAAGCACTACACTATTCAAACTATGTAAGTATATGTATTCTGTGAATGGTTTAGACTTTGACAAGAAACATGAAAAAATATATATAATTTGGTGTTCCCCATACACTGAACCTAACCTCAACATTTTTTTTTATCGTACCCCCTTTTGCGCGAGAGACACTTCCAAAGTTTAAAAGAGTGTCTTGCCCCTTATGATTTCTTTACTATGGGGTTGATAAAAGAAAAAAAAATATGATTTATACGACCATGAAATCTATCAACGAAATTTAAAACGATTTCTGGTGTGTAAGTTTTTTTATACGTCATAAACGCACTATTTTTTCACATTAAAGCTGTAGTAGATGCCGAAGTAAATAAAAATTATTTTAGTTTATGTTATTTGCTGCTGCGGAACCCTCCACGGGCGAGTCCGACTCGCGCTTGGCCAATTTTTTAATGAGTTCGTTTATTTAGTTAGTTTATTGTTTTCCTAAGCTTTTTAAATATAAACCTTTTATTAACTTACCAAAATAAAAAAATATTAAATAAAACAATAAACTGCTAATTATACCTAGTTGCATTATGCCAAACAATACACTGAAAGGAGTCGATTTTCCAAAGCGAACATAATACTCGTATTTATGAAACTAAAATGGATTTATTGTAAAATATGGATATGCGTTTCATTCTAAAATTAATATTCAAATCGGTTTTATAGGATTAAAAAAAAACACTCGCAGCGTTAGTACCTACCTACCAATCGCTAAATGGCAGTAGTCAATTAAAGGACGTGCATTCATGTTTTTTTAAATGTATAGCCCAGTGTTGTGAGATATTTAGAAAAATCTATTTAAATAAAAATGCATTGATGTTCATCAGTTGGCATATATTTATTTTCTATTATTATTAAACGAATACCTTGATATACAATTATTTCATTGCGTAACCAACCAGTCTGTTCACAAATACATAGGCGCAGTAACTAATATACCTTAATTTTATAAATATTAATATTATTTTAACAACAGAAAGTAGTATGTTTATATTATGAGTACCTACTACCATTGGATTAAATTTATATGGATACCTTTATAATAGAAGGCGGAGGAAGAAGTGAATATATGACAGACAAGTAAGTTTGATGAAGTTAGCACAGACAGTGTAAAATTTCTCGTAGCTATAATTTGTATTCCAGGTGAAATTCTAACTGTTATAGACTTTGGTTGGAGTACGTACGTGATGTAGCTTTGCGTTTAGTACATCTTCGAAGTTACGCCATAACCCTTCTAGGGTTTACCGCAAATGATTCAACGTACGCCGCCTACTAAATATGGGTGTTAAACCCACTCTACCTAATATTGGCTACAAAAAGAGCAACATAGTACTGGCATATAAATACTAGCCACTGTAACAACATTACCGATTTTTATTTTATGCGCAGGCAGATAATAGTAAATGGNTAAGAGGGACGAGCTTAAGTCTCGTCCACGTAGAGCTCCCACCTATCACTTTGTCGGTGGGGTGTTGACTTGCCCGAAGTGTGCTCGCACCTTTACGCACAAAATTGGCTATGCGAGTCACCAGAGAGCGCATCAGAGGGCAGGGCAATAACAATGAGCTGCTCCAGTATTTCGGTCGCTGTGGTCGAAAACGGCCAGGATTATTATTATTATTACTATGGGGTTGATAAAGAAAAAAAAATATATGATTATTACGACCATGAAATCTATCAACGAAATTTAAAACGATTTCTGGTGTGTAAGTTTTTTTATACGTCATAAACGCACTATTTTTTCACATTAAAGCTGTGGTAGATGCCGAGTAAATAAAAATTATTTTAGTTTATGTTATTTACTGCTGCGGAACCCTCCACGGGCGAGTCCAACTCGCGCTTGGCCAATTTTTATGAGTTCGTTTATTTAGTTAGTTTATTTTTTCCTAAGTTTTAAATATAACCTTTTATTAACTTACCAAATAAAAAATATTAAATAAAACAATAAACTGCTAATTATACCTAGTTGCATTATGCCAAACAATATACACTGAAAGGAGTCGATTTTCCAAAGCGAACATAATACTCGTATTTATGAAACTAAAATGGATTTATTGTAAAATATGGATATGCGTTCATTCTAAAATTAATATTCAAATCGGTTTTATTATGGATTGAAAAAAAAACACTCGCAGCGTTAGTACCTACCTACCAATCGCTAAATGGCAGTAGTCAATTAAGAGGACGTGCATTCATGTTTTTTAAATGTATAGCCCAGTGTTGTGAGATATTTAGAAAATCTATTTAATAAAATGCATTGATGTTCATCAGTTGGCATATATTTATTTTCTATTATTATTAAAACGAATACCTTGATATACAATTATTTCATTGCGTAACCAACCAGTCTGTTCAAATACATAGGCGCAGTAACTAATATACCTAATTTTATAAATTTAATATTATTTTCTAACAACAGAAGTAGTATGTTATATTATGAGTACCTACTACCATTGGATTAAATTTATATGGATACCTTTATAATAGAAGGCGGAGGAAGAAGTGAATATATGACAGACAAGTAAGTTTGATGAAGTTAGCACAGACAGTGTAAAATTTCTCGTAGCTATAATTTGTATTCCAGGTGAAATTCTAACTGTTATAGACTTTGGTTGGAGTACGTACGTGATGTAGCTTTGCGTTTAGTACATCTTCGAAGTTACGCCATAACCCTTCTAGGGTTTACCGCAAATGATTCAACGTACGCCGCCTACTAAATATGGGTGTTAAACCCACTCTACCTAATATTGGCTACAAAAAGAGCAACATAGTACTGGCATATAAATACTAGCCACTGTAACAACATTACCGATTTTTATTTTATGCGCAGGCAGATAATAGTAAATGGTTTCAAATTAAGCTTTATATTACAATTACTGTCAAGTTAATATGTTTTATTCCTTTGCTTTGTTTACCAATTTAATATACGTTCCATTAGACTATAGCAACGCGAGCGATTTTAATAAAGAAAAATAATTGGCAGTTTAATTTTCAAAGCTACGTTGGAACAGATGACTGTGATAAAATCAGTTATAATATTTTTTTTATCTCAGACATAAGAAAATATTATCGAATTTTATATTTTTGTTTTCACAAATATATTATTTTTCAAAATATATATAGCGTGGGAATAGTAGATTTTTCATTTTCAGATTAAACATACTTATTCTAAGGTTACAAAAAGTTTTAGTATGATGTATGTTATAGTAAAAAATCTAAATCACCGTGGAAATTACATAACTATAAAATTTGTACTTTCTAATATTTGCAGAATTTCGATTTTTCACTACATTCAATTCCATAAAAATATCAAATATTCTTGTTAATATCAAATGCACAAGACCATGTAAGATTGGATAATATATATCACATGTCTCTTTCAGGCTATTCACATTTGTCACTTTAGTTTTACGGTTTACTGCTGTAATAGGTGTTCATTGAGGTGCGAGATGTTTCTGGTCTCATAAGACATTTGGTCGTATACAATCTTCACATTTTCGGTAACGTTTTTACTTATAGGGATAAGCAGAGATCACTTTCATAAATTTTACTGATTCATCTAGTTGTACTCAGTAACTTATATACAAATTAAATCATGTAATGTTCGGTACAGAGTTATTTAGAAGTAACATCACCATTAGTCTTTTTTATTTCATTGTAATTTTATAGTATGCCCATAAAAACATGAAGTTACATACATTGGTTTGGTATTACAATAAACAAAGACAAAATAAACATTTTAAAAGTAATGAATAGCTCACCAAACGACTTTCAAAGACAATAAACGAAAAACAAACATAAAAAGTATAGTAAAAGTAAAGTTTTCATTTGCAAGGCGTGCACGCAACTGCCTAAATACGGGAATAAGTTAGACGAATGCGTTAGATACTTGCCAAAGTAAATAATACGTAACGCCGCATTGGGCGGGAGTTTGACGTCGCTTCAATAATCCGAGCTCCGTATGTGGCACATCCCGACTCAGATTTTATTACCCGACAGATATGTAAATGTAACACGCGTACCTATTTCCAGTGAAGACATTACCGTTTTGCGAATCGCTTTTGTTTGTATAGGGCCTGTGTGATCGTGTTTTGTTTTTTCGCGAGGTGTTTTTTACATTTCAAAATTCAATAGCAGTTTTCTATGTTTTTGATATATCAGGTAATGTGCTGGTTTTCTGAATTTCAAAAAGTCAGAATAGAAAGCTGTCCGTTTGGACAAAAGTACTAATTGAACAAAAAAACCGATAATCCTTCCATTAGAACCAACCTTCGTCGAATTGACGATGCGATAACGAGATTGGTGCCGTAAATGTTGCATGTGCGATCGCACCCATGGCAACTCCCGGGGTATCTCAGTTGGCCCATTGACCCTTCGACGGCCACTAGTATTTCTTGAGTAGCCTGTGAGTGCCGGATTAACAATCATGACTCGTCGTTTCGACGAAGTTTAGTATTAACGTAACATTTTCAACTATTTTGTTTTTAAAGTTTCGAATCAAACATTATACAACCAATTTAACGACTGGTTTAGCGTCGTCGAAACGATGAAGCCTAGTATTAAGCGTTAAAAAACTGTAGGGTTAAACATCTATTTATTTATTATTATTATTATTTCAATTAGCGAAGTATCTTTAGTATTACATCTGCAACCCTAAAATTATTTGTTACATAAGCACTTACAAAGAAAGCATAAAGGTAAATGGTAAGCTCACCAATTAGTTTACTAAGAAAGCGTTTGAGTAGATTGTATCGATGTTGACAGTGTAATACAAAATGAGGTGAAATGATGAGTCTTATAATTAGTTACGCCCAAGCCTCTGGCGGTTTGTGATACAAAATTAATTTCTACGGGGGCGATAAAGGTTTAACTTGAATACGAAAATCATGACGCGTCGTCCCGCGTTTTCCTTTGGTATAAGGTTTTTGAGAAAGTTGAGAAGTCGTATATTACTTGTAAGGCAAATGTTCTAGGTTATATAACCGTGCTTCCATAGAACTTTATTGGATTATAAATCATGGTTAACGCGATCATTTTAATTTTATGATCGGTGATCCCTGAAAGTTGGAATCCGTCTGCTTCCGGCCATCTTCGGGCCTTGTTTCATCTGGTTGGCGTTGCCCGATGCTTTTTTCGGTTAAGATGCCACTCAAAAACGTTTTCACCCAATTGGCCATTGGTTCCTAGACACTGCCACTTCAACTTCGACTAGTGAAAAGTTTCATAATATTATCCATTGTCGAAAAATAGACACTTAAAGCATGCAGAAATATATATAAGTATCTATTTATTTATTTGATTCTCCAAATCGTACAATAGACAAACACGTAATTCTATTTCCACATCAATTGAACCTCTGTAAGCCTAAACCTCCTTTCAATGCTTGAAGCTATGCAGTTATATACGAGCCGAGAAATGCACTGTGGCAATACTAATGCTACACGTATCTTGTCAGAGCTAATGTATCTTGTACCTGTTTCCTTTGTGTAACGAGATGAATATGTAGACCTGTTCCCCGCCATATATAGGAATTCGTCTGTGACATTCACTCGTGATATTCCGTGGTCCAATTAGCATAACAAATAAAGGCACATAATTTTTTATACATTTTTGTTAACAAATTTATACTTCATGAGAGCAAATAGCTACTTCAAAATATTCTAACAGATTAAGAGTATCGATTGTACATAAAATGCTTTCAAAATTTGTTAAAATTACTCTCTGAAATGTACTTTCTATTTTTATGATACAATTCACTGCTTACGTACAATCTTTTTTTTCAGAGTATATATTTTAAGATATTAGTTTGAAACTGGCGCAAAGAAATCCTTTCTAAAAAATAAGTTTGACATCAAGAATAAACTTATAATTCTTACAAAACTTAGAGAAATATTCTGGAATAGGCAAAAGAGTTATGCAAACTATAAAAACGGGTAACACGGGGCAGAGAACTTCTACTGTGGCACTTTTAGCAAAATTTTACTTCACTGCGGCAGCTCTCAAACTTCCTTATAAACAGCTTTGTAGAAAGGTAAACAAGTTTAGTTTAACTCTAATTTCGACACTCTAAGGAGACGTACATATAAACTTCTTGCGTCTAATTAGGATATAACTTCGGGCCATTCATTTCAATTTAGTTTTGGGACATTTCCACGAGTTTGCGAGATAAAGCTAGATTAGGATGGACTGTCACCCTGAGCAAGTTGATGATTAAGTTTCTGCGATACATGTATAAGGTATATAACTTGAACCTTTTCGCCCATTACACTTACAGGGATTTAGTGACTAATGAAGAAGAATTAGTAACAAGGTAAATTCAGAAACTTCGATACATTCTAGCATTATGGTAAATATTCGGTAAATTATTCCTCATAATCAAAACACAATTAAATTGTGACTAAGTTAGGGATAATCCCTTCAAATTGGCCTTATTGTCTACGGACAGTTTACATAAACGCGCCATGTAAAAATATTGCAATATAAAATAGCATGTAGACGTAAGACTGCTACAAAGGTTCGCATGTCTGGAATTTCTTCGATCTTTTAACGTATTCGTGATATATGTACTACAGACGATCTGTTTTTGCACCAAATACAATACAACATTGAGACCTTTCTTATTAAATTAATTTCGCATGGTTGATCCTTTTGTCATAGAAGTCAATCGTTTGTCCGAGTTTATCCGTTACATTCATTCTCAATCTAATAATAGAACGGGTGAAAGGGTCCCATTTTCTATCAGCGTTCTAAGGACCATATGAACATATCTCACGTCTACTGTATCTGTTGGTAGTAAAGCTCAAAATGCAACACCCATGAAGGCTTGGTCGGCCATTCGTGTGCCTTTAGTGGATACAAACGCGTGTTTTATGACGATCACTGGGACATGTCATACAATAACCAGAGATAAATAAATTGTGTGATGTCTATTTTTGCTATTACACGGAAATATAACAGGGAAATAACGCAGCTTTTTATTGAAATAGCTTTAGTGTTGTGTTGCTTCATCGATACTTATGAGGAAAATATATTAATAATGTTATATGCGTTTTCCACAATCTAAGTTTGTGGAACTGGGACAGATTATAATTGGCTTCTAAAAGATTAAATATATAAGGACATCAACTTTAACAGGTTTGTAACTGTATTTAAACTGATTTGTTCGTTTATAATAAAAGTTTTCCTCTTATTTTACCATTTTATAATGGATAATAAGAGCACGGGGAAGTACCTGCTCGTATTTTTGTCTGAAAATCGTAAAAAATCTTGTAAAAGAAACTTTAGCAGTATAAAACTACGAATGAAGATCAAAATTATGACTCATCAAAACTCGAATTGCATATGATCCTATTTTCATACCAGTGAGCATAAAAACTTTTATCTGTACCTAGTTCAAGGAGATAGCGTCAAGAAGTGCGAGATTTATTAAGTGAAGAAGATAAAATAGGATTGCCGAATAAGGTTAACGAAATAAAAAAATGCAAGACAAAGTGATAAGACGTCATCATAATCTCATTAGTGAAACTGCTTTCGTCCTCTTAACGAGTAATATTATTACCGAACATTTTTATGAGGAACTGGATAAATTACAATGATTACAAGGCGGCCAAATAGCCATGGCCCCGTTCAGCGTGATTTGTTAGAAAAAAAGGTAAAATCGAAGATTTTCGTACACAATCCCGGAAATTTCCATATCTAAATGGAAAACCGACCCCGAACAATCAATTTATCCTCCAATATCCTCCAGCGGTTTATACCACCTGTACAATAAATATTTATACTTCACCCCTCGATTTGTATCGTTTCGCTATTCTTGCAGGAAACTGTAATAAAATACTGGTGATGGTAATTAGGATTTGAGTAGAGTTGCGCTTGAGGCAAAGAAAACAACCTTCTTAATTCATGGAGAAATTTACCTAAATACCAGCGATTATTCATCTTTGATTGGTAGTATCACTGAAAACAGTTAGTGTTGAGATATATCTATTTTTGTGAATCAAGATGCTTATGAACAATTTGCAGTAGTTAAGACACTAAACCAAATTATATAGTATGGATCTGATGGGTGGATAGAGCTACGCATTATATTGGTAGTCTATGCCTCGCTCTGTGTCAAATGTCAAACAAGTATATTGTGAAGTAGTACATGTCTTGTTACAAACGTTTGCACGAAGGGACTATATACAGATAGAATATCTCTCTCTCTCTCTCTCTTCAACCTATTGCAGTCCACTGCTGGACATAGGTCTCCCCCATTTTGCGCCAGACCTCCCGGTCCTCCGCCTTTCTCATCCAGCTTCCACCAGCGACCTTTCGCAAGTCGTCGGTCCATCCATAGATAGAATATCACTGCATTCAAAATAACACGCTGCCAATATTGTTGAAAACGGAAGGCTTTTTCTCACGCTATACCAGTTGTGCTTTTGATAAAACGTGTGATCTGGGTCATTAAAGTCACCAAAAGTTGAAACTTAATATCACTCGTTAGAACTGTGCTGGGGTCTTCACTTTTGAAGTATTTAATTTTGGTTTTCTAACAGATTATAAGAAAGAAGTACTTTTATATTATTGTGATATTTGAAGACTGTTTCCGGTTATATTAACATTGTTATATCAACATTAATTGTAAAACAGCAATATCTAGGTATGCATTTTTGAAGTCTATAACTGTTAGTAGTACTTCAGCGTTGGCGATATATTTCCGTTAGGCGGTACGAATGTAGGAAACTATTCAGTACAGTTTTTCATGATTTATGGCTGTTCTGAATCACTTTAGTTTGTGCACACGCTCGCAGCAACAGATTGGCTTTTGTTATAGAAGCTGAAATCATTGTGATTAATATGCTCCACTTTTGAAAACTGAACACTGTCGTGCTTGTTTATATCTTGAGCTGCTGTGGTGTATAATCTACGTTATGCTGACGATATCTTCCTCGGTAGAGCTTGCAGAGACGCTGAATAGCAAAAATAATCTCTCTGATCAGTTGGGCTTCATAGAATCTAGACAAGACTAGACACTATGATTTTCGGCTAGGTGACTTTCGGTAAATTATCTCAGGTCTTCGCGTCAATGATTCCGCAATGCTCAAGGACAAGGGCTCTAAGCAATGTATTCTACTCGTACTAAAATAGTGCGAGTATCAGTTGTACTAGGTAGTAGACTGGGTACTAAGTCGTCTAGGTAGGTACCTCTACCACCTCAGTGACAGACTGTCCCATGAAATTTTAGTTTTTTGCACTTTAGAGCTCTGGGATAAGGGCACTGAAGCTAGTAAAATTACTGGGTATAGAATCTGTCGTCTCGGGTGACGGGTGCAAAGCAATGTTGACGGAAAATTATGACCACATTAATTTCCTCTAACACTGCATCTGTCATGGGCAGGCTTATCACTTAACACCAGGTGAGTGCACTGACCGTACCGTTCACTTCTTCTCTTCAATCTATCGCAGTCCACTGTTGGACATATATTCAGTGCGGCTGACTTCACGGTCAATGAATCTTTTCCCAAGCATGCGCAGGTTTCCGCACGATGTTTTCCTTCCCCGTAAAAGCGTCGGATAACCGTGCATATAATTTCGAAAAAACGTTGGTACGGGGCGGGCTTTGACAATGCATCCTGCAGACAAAAAGGCAACAGCCCGCACCAAATAGCCACTGATGCTCCCTAACTGTAATATGAGAGCATAAAAATAAAGAAAACTTTAAATCTGAAATGTGAATCGACCACTTTTAGTACATGTTCCCGTTGTTTTTCATAACCAAAATTCAGCAAAAACACTCCGTAGTAAATGATTACCAAACAACTGATGGGCTATATTCGAATTTTATAGACATATCCAATGGTCGTTATTTATATTGTGCCATTTTTATATTTAAATTTGAAATATAATTATTTATCTTTCAATTTTGTGAATTGTCTAATATTAGTTTAATTTAGAACTATAGATTTCAATTATTTATTTCGGAAATTATAAGTGGCTTCCAATTTTTCCATAAGGTAATCCATTGTTTCAATTTTTTCTTCAGCTTGCATTCTTTTAGACTGCAGCTTTATTTAAACACCACATCATCGTCTTTAAGGAGGCATAAAACACAAAATAAATACCAATGTATGAGTTGTATATTATTCAGACATTTTGTCTTGCAAAAGTTAATATCTAGTGTTATCACTTTACCATCAAGTGAGCTCGTTTGCCTCCTTAGTAATTAAGCAATTTATTCCGTCCATAGTATTGGACTTAAACTGAGCTAATTATTACGCTCAAGCAAGGAAGCCATTTTGTGGTTCCAACACGTTAACTCTGATTTTCACACTCAAAGTTCCGTACGGGAAAGATTTATTATAGACGGTCAACACTACAGGTACCCGAAAGAAATAAAATGAAAAAAAAATAGTCTAAGTGCACGGGTAAAGATGTAATAAATAACTGATGTTAAATTGACTGCGAAGCGCTTATAGCCCTGAAACTCGTAACAAAACTAAAGGAAATTCGTAGCTTATTTTTTTGCTGTTGATATGGTGTTTCAGTTTGTAGAAGTTTAGTATATTTTATCCTAAAATCCAAATAGACTGTACGTAATGGCCGCCAAAGAAATTTTTCAGCCTATTAAATAATATATTTTAAAATTTTCACTTATGGTTTGAGAAGTTTGGTCTCAAGTGCATAACAAAGGCTATAAGGCTTGCTCCTGTAATGGCACGGATTTGGAGATTAATTTTCCGTGTGAACGTTAGATAAAAAGAAGTTTCAACGGCGATAACAATGAAACAACTTTACGTGGACAGGAAAAGTTTTTTTATTTTAAAAGGCGTATAATGGCCTGTTTCACGGTACGCGATTAGGCGCGTTTGTTTTTACAGTTTCAATTTAGAACCTTCAGGAAGATTAATTTCA
>PQWD01009186.1:0-66796 GCA_019425675.1 Leucinodes orbonalis
TGCCAGTGTAAGGATCGCGTACAAGGCCGCATATGTAACGACTGCAAGCCGTTATTCTGGAATCTTCAGGAATACAACCCCATGGGATGTGAAGGTCAGTTCGCTTGCTTTATTTACCTGAAAAATGCAGTTGTTTGGTTTTTAATAGGTACCTAACCGTTTTTGAGAGGTTGTATTGTACCTTCATTATGTCAACTATAATGGTAAATGAAAGTCTCTCTTTCACTTGACGTAGTCAACTGCTCGACATAGGTCTCCCCTATTTTGCTCCAGATATTCCGATCCTCCGCTTTCTTCATCCAGCCTCCACCAGTGACCCTAGAACTTACTTACTTACTTACTAGCAAGTAGTCGGTTAATCGGGCCAGGGCCGGAGACCGTCCTGCATTACGCTTACTAAGATGTAGACTACACTCATAAAATTATACAAAAAGAAAAAAAAATTTTTGTTAGTTTGTTGTCTTCGTAATTGTCTTATCACTGTTCACTGAAAGCGTGGCCGTATTTTAAACTAAGTACTAATATCATATAAAATGGAGGAATATACATTTTATTTAGTAACCTGTAGAAATTAGTACAAAGTCACCATACGTTATCTGTAACGAAACTATGTACAAAGTACCTACATGTTGCAGTATCAAATTAAACTACGACGCAAACTCGGAGTCTTCCCTAAAGCACAGGCTAAAACTTCTATGTTATATTGTCTATAATATAATGGATAGTACAGCGCGCTAAAATAATGCAGATGGAAAAGAAGATTAATTAAATTCTATAGATATTTCGTTATTGTCTATCTAGCTACCATTGAGTACGCAGTAAGAACACACTAAAGCTGGTGGCGTGGCCTCCCTTAATGATTTAGTCCAGAGTACAAGTCACGTTGTCCGTCGTTCATTAGCTAAAGATGTACATTGTACCTACAGCAATCAATATTATTTCTAAACGCGCAATACTAACATTCTAATTACATATGTAACAATAGGTCGTTTTCAGTAGGATTCAATGATAGATCCGCACACTTAACATTTTAAACTAATCAAGGATTCAAAGTTCACACAAGAGAGGCTGTGCCACATATCGTTTGTCATGTACAATCTAAAATGAATAGGAAAATCTGAATTACGTATAACATGAGTATAATGCGGCCCGTATCATGAAAGATCCACTTTTTTATGTTACGGGTATACTTTTTCTTAATATTTATGACGCTGTTCCAAAACCTTATATTTCTGAACAAAAGTACTTACTTTATTGATTGATTTTCATTACACATGAATGTTTCAAGAAGTCTCCTATTCAATGTCATTCTACACTAATTAGTCTAGAACCCTCTATATGTTAAACATGTACCTACTTTAAATTTAATAATGTACATACATACCTTTAACAAAGTCGGTATTTCCACCAGAACAACGTCTATTTGCTACGTTAATACACCTTTTGAGCTTATGAGGATATCTCAATGGCTTCGCACAACAATTCAATTAGATTATGACCTTCCACCGCCAGTTCTTTTTGCGTTTTAATTTATCAAAACTTCCCGCTTGCATGTCACGTCTGGCAATTGGTGGGAAAAATTGCCTTTAAATGATTGGTCTAGATTTTAGATACAAAGTTCAGGTCAGTACGTAAGGCTACGACTTACTCATAAGCGCTAGTTAAAAAGTATTAGAGATTGACAAGCATGGTTGTATTTATAGTAGGTATGCAACGTAATGACAGATTTCGTCTCGATTAATGGGAAAGAAATACCCACTTGTGTTTGGTGAAGAAACACTGAACTACAACTTACTAGGAATATATTTTTATAAGGTGAGTCAACTGATCTCCCCGTTCACTTCATAACATAGAAAAAAGAAAAATAACTTATTCAGCTCTATTGGTGAGCTGTCAGAGCTTCGTTTGCTATTCAGCAGAATATACTGAACTTGAGACGCTAATTGACTATCCCAAAACATTACAAAACCGCTCGAAAATCTAGGAATTCAGTTCAAAATACGAACCTATGAGAAATAGCGTACTCAGTCAGCGTTTCCGCTGCTTTTATCGGTGAAACCAGCTCAAGAGACCAGACTAACATGAATACAGCCATTAAGCATCACCGCAACTGCAGGTTGCGCGTTGCACTGATTCGTTATAAACAAACAATAAAATATCCCAGAGAAGCTAGTCATTATAGGTAGTGAGATCAGGAAAATACATTTTCTAACTCAAAAACTGCCACAGAAAAGGTTGAGCTTTCTGAACCTTAAAATATAGTCGCAACCAAACTTAGAAGAAGACCTATCAAATGCCTATTAACAAAGACGCTTTTTAACAATTATGGATACGATTATAGGAGAGCACGAGGCTGGTCTCCGCCTATCTACCTCATAGAATAACTGCGTTGACTGCAGTAAATGTAATGTTATCGACAAATGTAGAGAAGCAAATTACGAAGTGTAACCGAACTGAAGGCATGCAGTGATAGCGAGTCGTAGCCTTATGCAATGACCTTAACAAAGTGGAAAAAACATAATGGCATCCACTACGCGGTCTCTCCTTGAGATTTGATCCCAACATTCGCCTATAATGACCCTTTGAGTGATTTTTAATAGGCGGTGGCACAACTACTAAGCGGTAGTAGGTTACTAGGTGGTGAACTCGAACCGATCATCTAGGTACGTACCATCGCAGTGCCAGATAACATCCCGTGAAACAGGAGTGCTATGCACTTTTATGTTTCGGGATGAGGGCACTGTAGCTAGTGAAATTACCGAGTATAAGAGACCTAACATCTGTAGTCGCGGGTGTCGGGAGCATGCGGCAATGATGGAGGATAATAACTGTCTATCAGTTGTTGGTCTTCTTCAGGCGTATCATTTGCCACCAGGGGAGCGTCCTGACCGTCCTGTTCACTTATAACATAAAAAACAAAAAACGGTTCCCGGCGGGATTTGAACCTACGACCACCGGATCACAATCTAAACTCAACTCTTACATTACATAACTGTTTGAATGAATTGGTAAACTAAAATACTATTATGCTACTATCATGATATTGTCATGATGTCAGTTAATGGTCTCTCTGTGCTTACATGGCCCATGATAGGTCTTCAACGCATACGCGTTCTGTCTTATCTTCCCGAATCCTAGGACGGACCGTCACAAAGACAAGTTAAGTTGCACAGTACAGGTGCAACTTAATTGTCTTTGTTGATCACATGACTTTTACTTCTCTGCCTATGGGAAATCTTTTACAAGTCTCAACTAATGTAGGTTGCATGTAAAATGCGTCAGTCTTTTTTCGCAAAATAACAAACATTTTAAGCATTAATGTTGTTATGGTTCATCATCATCAGCTCATTGAACGTCCTCACCGAGGGGCACGAGCCTACCCCTGCTGGGTGTGTAGGCCTTAGTCGTCCACGCGGGCCCAGTGCCTGTGGATTGGCCGACTTCACGCACGACCTTTGCATCTCTCCGCAGGCGTGCGCAGGTTTCCTCACGATGTTTTCCTTCACCGTTGTTATGGTTACTACTAGTTATTATGTGCCTGAAATATACCATCTCCGAACACAATTCAATGTAAATTCTGAAGACGCTAGAATAGAATATTAAAATTATACACCGGTCACTGGATTTTATTTAAGTGACTTATATAGCCACTTATATGACATACTAATTGAGTAAAAAAGACGCCCAGTAGACCATTATAAGCCAACAAATAAAAAATAATAACTATATAAGTTGTTACTCCCGGGAAAAGGGATTTTTTTCAAGGGGAATTTCCATATCATCGTTGCTCAAAATCAGGCAGGTGTTATGTTATGATCTACATATAAGCCTATTATTATTTAAAAATCAACGGTTAAGTAATCTGAAGAAAGTTTAGCCCACCCACAGTACGCTAAGTTTTCAATTCAGTAATAGGCGTATTAAAATTTCGGACATAAGGTGTACCGTTTTTCTACATTGCTGACGATGCATAAATTAAGTCGTGATCGACTGCGTTGCGCATGGCAAGAATAGCTGTATAACTCCGATTGGTCTAGTCTTCAGTGATTGCATTCGCGTCAATAATATTGTGGTGTGATGAGACCATACATGGGGAGTTTGCGATGGAATTACACAAGTTAATTCCACCAGCCCCTTTTCACCATCGGGATACAAGACGCGGGCGAGCGTTCCATCCCTACGTGGTTGACATTCCATTTATCCGCTCAGCGCGCTATGGTGCCTCGTTCATAATGCGTACCGCAAAGGAATGGAACTCTTTGCCTCCTTATGTGTTCCCCGATCATTACAACCTGGCCGTCTTCAAGGCAAGAGTGAATAGGCTGTTTCTAGACAGGCATGATCCATCCTAGGCCGCATCATCACTTACCATCAGGTGAGATGGCGGTCAAATGTCTGCCTATAAAAGCCATACACTGAGCGAGTGGAACTGCGGGGCAGAAAGACGTACCTACTTTTTTGCTGAATTCCTTATCTTGACTAACACGAACAGCAAATCATTGCATCAATTTTTATTGTGTATTATTTATTGGCTTCATATTCATCATCTACTGCTTCGTTTAATAAGGTTATATATAATATTTAAAACACAAAAGTAGAGAATGTTTATTCATTTGATGCACTTTTTTATCGAAAAGTTGCATGCTGGAACCCCTTTCACATGGTTTCATAAGGATAACGACTGTCTGTCTATGCTTTAGGATATCCACTCAACTTACATAATAGCTTCGGCTGCCACACGGTCTTAAATCCCTTTATATAGATGTTCAGTCATCGGTCAAAAAGCTTATTGAATGCAAAATTCATTCAATAAAGATCGCCGCTTTCCCGGCGCTGCCGCGTCACTCGCTTCGCTCGCTCGGCTCGCGCACTTTTTGGCCACTGTTCTTACCTAACCTAAATGCGGACAATAAGCATTTTGACTGAATTTTGCAGTCAATAAGCTTGTTGACCAACCGGTCAACAAGCTTATTGACTCGTAACCAATGATATTCTGTATATATAAAGGTAGATACGCCATCCTGTCTCAAAAACGAACCGCCAAAGAGAATACAGTTTGTACTCTTTTGTTTAGGTAAATGAGTTCGAAATTCGAAATATGTGTATGTGTGCTGTCACTGCATTCGGAACACTTTTTTCGGTTGTTTTGTGAGCATAATTATCACGAATCCATACTTTTTTACATCATTGCTCGTAACCACAAGTTTTGACTGCAACACATATAAATAAAAACCGCGTTTTCTAAATAATATTAAAATTTGCGTATGTCTGCATTTTTCAGTATATGTCTGAAACGGTTTAACCGACTCAAGCGGCACTTCCGATAGGTGAAATGACTAAGATATGACTCAGGGTACTTTCATTTCACAAAAGCTAATGCCATAAAAAAGTAGTCCGCAATATTTACCCGCTCCGCTTATATTTCGTAGTAGCCTGCCGACGGACGTGAATGCAGGCGTTGGTGGTAAATTCAATCCAATTACAGGATGCATGGGACTCCTCTTCACGTCAAATAGTAGAAAGATACAGACGAGTCACCCCTGGTATATAAATCCATGAATTGATTACAAGCTTCGTCCTCTTCATTACATCAGAATAGCCTTTACCATGCTTTTTTTCTGATGGAATAAGTAATCATTTAAGCAGACTACACTTCTGAGTGCAAGTTAATACTGTCGCCTATAGTACACTTGTGATCCCAGATGACTTTTGATTGTTGAATTGTGAGATCAGAATCTTTAATCATAGTAGCCTTTTTTTTTAACAACCTAATCCTTCAAGTTAGAACATAGCTACAAACGATTAATTGTATGGCAAATTGGCCCCTCTGTACATATTTGACTCATTCAAAAATCTACTACGCATGCGTGTTCCATCAACGTCAGGCTGACCGCACGTCGCTGCGTCATAAAGACAATTTATTTGGACAATGAGTTCTCAAAATCTTACCACATGCAAAATCATCGATTAATTTTGTCATTTATCGGCATAGGCTTATTCATCGAAAGTATCTTTAATAAATGCAATATTGGTGTAATTGATCGAAACGTCTGCTCTTACACCAAGGGTTCTGGGTTCGATCCCCGGGTAGTACAAATATACATGCAATGTATGCATTACCATGTCTGTTTGTAAATCTGGTCTGGGTGATTTCTTTATATGATGTGTTTGTTTTTACAAAAAAAGCTATAAAAGTATGTTTATCCGTTATTTAGGATATTACAGGCTAAATGCTTAGTTTGGGACTAGATGGTGCTGTGTAAACCTCAGTGGATATTTTTTTTTTATTCATTTAATATCATAAAAATCAAAATCCGTTTACAAATATCTATTCACCCGTAAGGTTAAATTGTGGTGATACCCAAATCTAATAAATTTGTCAAAACTACCTCTCACACTGGTACCTTAAGGAGATTTCCAGAGTCACGTTTCCTAAGACTGTCAGTAACCTCCATAGAAAATTTCCTTGAATGTCTCAAAAGTAAACATGTGTCTAAAAAGTAAAGTATATGCCATCCATCATGCATGTCGTAACAATAGATCTTCGCTACAGATAGGTTGAAAGTAAGGATCTATTGAGTTTGATTTTTACTATGAAGACTGTACTTAGTTTCCGAATATTATGTACTCGCACCAAATATAAGCGACCATACAGTTCAATCTATACGTGTTTATACTACTTGTTTAATACCGATCCCCAATTAAGTAATAACCTTCAGCAAAATATCATTTCATCCGAAATGTAACTTAACGTAAATAATTAGTTGGTTTTATACGATTGCTTCTAAATATTATATAAATCAATAAATAGGAACCAACTAATCTTCAAATGCGCATTTGAAAAGTCAACAAAATCGAAACACCTTTACAAAATAAAAAAGTCACTTGTACTAAATCTCTAGTAAATCACTTACGCTATATTCCTATCATACAGCATTACGCCACTGCATACCATCAGTGGTAATTTGTTTAACAGTTCTTTTGGAAAAAAATGCGGACCTAAGGTGTCTTTAACCCACCTTGGGTCCGCATCTTCTGCCGATTTTGATCGCCGGCATCGAAGGTCTTTCAATCGGCAGTCGTTTTGCGAATGGTGGGATAATAACTCACGTTCGATTGGTCTAGACTTCAGTGGCTCAGTTCAGGCCGATATTTAAAGCTGCAACACAAACACAGGATCTAATATGAAAATCATAAGCTGAAGCGGGTGACTACGTTTTAAATTATATGTTGGTGACTTAAGGTATTTGCCTTAAGTCACCAACATATTATTTCTATCTTCAGTCTATAAATGACGACTATCAGTAGATGCAATAGGTTGAAGTGATGTAACCAAATGGTTTTTGCTGGTTATACTCATGACACAAAATAAATAAAATAAAGTAAATTGTGTCTGTTAATGCGTTGATAAATAAATATAGTTTGACTATAAAAAGTATTTACATAATGAAGAAGCTATTTTTATGTAAGAAATTATTCAATTTTACTATTTCCGTGATTCAAGACATATTGATAATGAAACGAGCTACGCAACCTTATATACGTTGTATAACCTTATACCTATTCAAAACAATGAGTAAATGAATGAATAAGAATATAGGACGAATACGCGTATATTTATATTAATATGTTTCACTTATCAGGGCTGCGTCAACTGACACTCCAACGAAGCCTCGACGGCCAAAAACAGCAGGCTAAATCCCTACAAATAGTTAGATCAGGCCCATATTGGATGACTATATCGATTTATAACAATATACCAAACAAAATAACTATAATATTTTCACAAAAACACATCTCTTACAAAAAGCACATTACACCTTAAACGATTTTTTTGAAGATAAGGAGTAATGGATTGTTAAGCTAATAAACTTATGTATCTCTGTTATAAATAAATTATATGTACGTCGCTCTCTTTTTTTTGCAGTGCCCTTGCAGGGTGTCACGTGATCAATGTACCGCTTTATTTATGTTACACCAATGCAATACCATGTGACTAGCAGAAACTAAATAAATAAATAAACTTTCATAAAGTACGCTGACTAAAACTAATAAAAAATAATTTTAATAATATATAACTACTGAATGTATATATATGATAGCTTCATCGAATTCATAAAATAAAACTGTCAATTACAGTCAAAACTCATAACGGGTCAATTAGCACCCGTTATTGTTATTGACTACATAATTCAGTCGATAATCTAATTGACCGACCGCCTAGGTCAAAATCTTTATTAACTAAAAGGCTTCTGCCGTTTCGTCTTCCGTTGCCGCTGCCGGCCTACGCATTTTCAATATGGGTTTAGAATTTAGGTCCGGTTATGAGTTTTGTCTGTCACATATGTAACTTATTGTAACATTCAATGAAACGCGTTTTCTACATGACATAATAATAATTATTATTATATCTATTTTTCCGACTAATCTCTGAAACGGTCGGACCGACTTGAGCAGGACTATCACTTCAGATAGCTGGTATAATAAAGAATGACTCGGGGTCCTTTTAGTTCACAGCTAGTAGCTAATACAATAAAAACCTGTTCAGCAATATTTACCCGCTCCGCTTAAATTTCGTTGTAGCCTATAGACGGACATGAATGCAGCGCTGATGGTAAATTCAATCAATTAACAGGATACGTAGATTCTCTTTACGTCAAATTATAGGTAGATACAGACGAATCATTTCGTTTCTACCCCGGATATATAACTCTACGAATTATTACTAGCTGTGCCCGCAATTTCGACCGGATTTAAATAAAAATAAAGCCCAAATACCACTTCATTAGATCATAATGAGCTTTATGACATGATTTATTTTTCTGATGGAATAAGTAAGCATCTATTCAAACAGGAATCCTGGCGGTAAGTGAAAACTTTCGCCTAGAATATACTTTTCATCCCAGATTACTTAACAGTTGCTGACTTGTGAGATGGTAATGTAGAAAACAATGTTTAATCACAGTAGCCAGTAAGTTTACAAACAATCTAACTCCTCAAAGAAAGTACACACAACAAACGCAATTGTACATTTTGATTGAGACTGAGATATTATATTTAATGGATATTTAAGTTATTTGCCCTTCTGTTCATATTTGACTCACACCAAAATCTACTACGCATGCGCGTACAGTCTACTTCAGGCAAAACGCACGTTCGTCGCTGCGACACATGACAATTTTGAACTAGGGGGTTATAAAAACGTCATCGATAAATTTTATGATTTATCGGCATCGGCATATTCTTCAAAATGATCTTCAAAAAATTTAATATACCTAATATATTTCCAAAAATCAATATAATAAAGTACAGGGTAATTAGTGTGCGAATTTAATATTTATTGTAATAATATGTAAATAGAAAATAATATCAAATATGTTATAATGTAGACTATCTATATCATATTAGCATTTGATATATCTATTCTATTATCAATCTATACGAGTATATTCTTACTACTGCACTTTATTACCGATCCCGAATTATATGTATATTCCATCTTTAAAATAACATTTCCATAAATGTGTAATTTAGTAGTTAACTATTTTATATAGTAGGTATGGCTTCGAAATATTATGTGAATTTAAAACAGGGACTTCATTGACCATTAATTTTATAATCTCTCAAATGTGGTGTTATGATATAAAAAATCGCTTTTACTAAATATCTAGTAAATTACTTACGCTATATACCCATCATACAGCGTTACACCACTACATACCATGAGTGTAAATTTGTTTAACAGTTCTTTTAGTAAAAAATGCGGACCTAAGGTGTCTTTACCCCACCTTGGGTCCGCATTTTCTGCCGATTTTGAGCGCCGACATCGAAGGTCTTTCAATCGGCAGTCGTGTTTGCGAATGGTGGGGATAATAACTCACGTTCGATTGGTCTAGACTTTAGTGGCTCAGTTCAGGCCGATATTTAAAGCTGCAACAAAACACAGGATCTAATATATAAATCATAAGCTGAAGCGGGTGATTATGATTAAATAATATTTTGGTGACTTAAGGCAAATGTCTATAAACGGAGAAAATCAGTAGATGCAATAGGTTGAAGAGATGAAACCAAATGGTTTTTCCTGGTTATACGTATGACACAAAATAAAGACAATAAAGTAAATCATTATTTTGATAAACGAGTATACTACTACCTAGGTACATGTTAATGTGTTCAACATACAATAAAAGGAAGCATGTGATATTTTTATACTAGTTGATAAATTTTTATATTTTAATAAATAATAAATTATTTTTTAAAAAACTCATTACCGGTTTACGCATATTGACTAGGTACATAACTCAGTCAACAAGCTATTTTACCGACCGCCTGGGTCAAAACCTTTATCATCCTAAAGGCTTCTACCGCTTCGCCTACTGCCGCTGACGCTGCCGGCCGACGCATTTTCAAAAAGGGTTTTGAGTTTGGGTCACACATATTACTTACTGGTCACATAATATTATAATTTTTGTTTATCTGTTTTTTCCGACTGATCTCTAAAACGGTCGGACCGACTTAGCTTAAGCGGGTCTATCACTTCAGATAGCTGGTATAATACGGAATGACTCAGGGTCCTATTAGTTCACATTACTTCACATCTAGTAGCTAATACAATAAAAAAACCTGCTCAGCAATATTTACCCGCTCCGCTTATATTTCGTTATAGCCTACAGACGGACATGAATGCAGACGCTGGTGATCAATTCAATAAAATTACAGGATGCGTAGATTCTCTTTCGGTCAAATATATATAGATACAGACGAGTCATTTCGTGACTACTCCTGCTATATAGTCTATGAATTAATTACTAGCTGTACCCGTAATTTCGTCAGCATTAAAATGAAGCTCAAGTTCCTCTTTATTACATCTGAATAGACTTTATGCCATTTTTTTTCTAATGGAATAAGTGTACATCTATTCAAACAGGAATCCTGGGGGTAAGTGAAAACTTTCGCTAATACTACACTTGTGATCCCAGATTACTTAACAGTTGCTTAGTTGTGAGAAAATAATGTTTAGTCACAGTAGCCAGTAAGTTTACAAACAATCAAACTCTTCAATATAGTACACACTACAAACGCAATTGTACATATTGATTGAGATTGAGATATTATATTCAATGAAAATTTAAGTTATTGGCCCTTCTGTTTTTATTTGACTCACGCAAATATCTACTACGCATGCGCGTTCCGTCCATTTTGACTTCAGGCGAAACGCACGTTCATCGCTGCGTCTCAAAGACAGTTTTGAACAAAGGGGTCATAAATTAATTGTATGTGTTGAATCTAAAACCCCTATGAGTTCCCAAAAATCTGACCAGGTGCAAATCTCATTGATTTATTTTAACATTTATCGGAATCGGCATATTCATCGAAAGTATATTAAAATATATAAAACAGTATAATATATGAAGTAAAATTCGTTTACAAAAATCCAAATAATAAACTTAAGGGTAATTTGTGTGCGAATTCAATATTAATTGTAACGTCTACTCGTACCAAAACATAATATAATAGTAAATAAATAATAATATTGAATATATTATAAGTAGACTATGTATATCATATTAGCATTTTGATATATCTAATCAGTTTGAATTTCAGTTTCGGTTATATTGAAATTGAAATTGAAAAATTTATTCAAATAAATCTTTAAAGATACTTTTGAATCGTCAAAACAGTATATAATTTTTTTATTAAATCTAATGACTCTACCACCGGTTCGGAATGCTGCCATCCAACAAGAAGATCCCGGCAAGAAACTCGTGGGTTACTCTTTATATTTTAACTACTGCATTTTATTACCGATCCCTAATTATATAGTTCATCTTCATACTATAATTTTATCTAAAATGTAATTTAAAGTAGGTAACTATTTAGTTTTATAGTATTGCTTTAAAATATTATATAAAGCATTAAATAGGGACCAACACTAAATTAATAATCACTTAAATGTGGCGTATTTGAAATGTTACCAAATACAAAACACCTGTTTACAATAAAATAACACCTGTACTAAATATCTAGTAAATCACTTACGCTATATTTCTATCATACAGCGTTACACCACTGCATACCATGAGTGGTAATTTGTTTAACAGTTCTTTGGAAAAAAATGCGGACCTAAGGTGTCTTTAACCCACCTTGGGTCCGCATTTTCTGACGATTTTGATCGGCTGCATCGAAGGTCTTTCAATCGGCAGTCGTGTTTGCGAATGGTGGGGATATTAACTCTCGTTCGATTGGTCTAGACTTTAGTGGCTCAGTTCAGGCCGATATTTAAAGCTGCAATACAAACACAGGATCTAATATGAAAATCATAAGCTGAAGCGGGTGACTACGATTTAAATATTGGTGACCTAAGACAAATGACTATGAATGCCGTCTAGCAGTGGATAGTTCAAAGAAAAGGCAAATTGTTTTTCCTGTTTACACTCGTGTAACTGGACTGACACAAAATGAAGACGCAACTAACACAAATAAATTAAAAAAAAACTGATTTGGATATACGAGTATAGAACTACGTAGGAATATCAATGTGTTGAAAAGAGGGCTCTAAGCCCAGGACATTACGTGATTGTTATTGTATTTAGTCGACACATGAAAATATTCAACTTTATCAAGTATCTACAAAAGACGAACCTCTTTACAAATAAATACTTACTGTCTGCGCGATTCAAGACAAATTGATAATTAAACTAGCTACACAACCTTATATACCTTGTATAATAACCAATTTTAACAAAGAGTGAATATAATGGAATACATGCATATTAATTTATAAAAAATCAGTTTCTATATATTTGTGTTTTTTTTTGCCCGCTCCGCTTATGCTTCGCTGCAGGCTCCAGACGGACGTGAACACAGGCACTCATGAAATATTTAGTCCAATTGCAGGATGCGTGCTGCATTGGCCCCACCATGTAGCAAATACTAGAAGGTTACAGACAGGGTTGCCTAACGACTTCATTCGTTTTATGCTATTTATTTATTTATTTACATGAAACATGGTACAATTATTGGTGGTAATATTCAAATGAAGTTTCAAAGTTTCGCCAAAAATATGGCATGTAAAAGTTAAGCGATATTCTATATTTAGTTTAAGAACTCGCTAAATGATAAAAAAAATTTTCTCAAGAGGCTACAACTGTAATTTTTTAAAATAATGTATTATTTTATATTTAGCTATAATATGTCTTATTCATATTTTGACTATTTGGATTTATTATATATTTAACACATATTTTAAAAATTTTTCTATCTGGATTTCTTTATTTCGAGGGTAAATATCACCTCCTATTAAATAGCTTCAGATGTTTTCTAACAAATTTGAGATCTCAAAAATGTAAAGGTTGGAAAATGTAATAATTTAAGATCCTAACAAAGGTTTGCATGATTCAAAAGGTGCTTGCCATAAAATAGCTCGTACACATTTTTTTTGCTAATAATAATAACCCTTACTTAATCAAAACTACAACGACTACTTAATAATAATTACATAAAGGTCAAACTAAAATGGATTTGTTGTTAATACGTAACGTGTGATAAGTAAATCTGTAAAAAAAAGTCGTATGGAGTAACTTTAAGTTCTAATGTCCTGAAAAAGTCTTAAATTTTTATTCGTCATACATTTACAGTCATTCTTTCATATATTGTCATTAACAATGTTTGATGACCTCATCGTCACAAACACTTGTCTAATGGACAAAATTTCAGTAAATACCTGAATCAGCGCAACGCTCTCTCACTAAATCTATCGTTAAAATTAATGCTAATCTGCAACATAGCTCAGCAAGTGGTCTGGGAATACCAGACCACTTGCTGAGCTAGAAATTATGTCAAAACGATTCACTTTCCTTTAGATGCTAATCTAAGCCCAGCAGTGGACTTTTAAATTATAGTTTAATAACGGGCCTTCTGTCTCTGAATAGCTTATGCAAAGTCCTAGCGCATGCGCGTTTTGGCTACTCTTCTCGACTCTGGCAACGGACGGCACAAAGGCAAGTTAAGTTGCACAGTTGCAGTTGCAACTTAATTGTCTTTGTTGATAACAACCAACACCCTGCCAAGGCTAGGTAGGATTGGCTCTCAGCCCAAGACACTGGTCAAGTGCGGGTTGGCAGGTTGCCAGAGCCTCATTCATTGTGCTGGACAGCTTGGGCTGTGTTTACCTTGAATTATAATAGATCCTTTTCATCCTTTCTATTTTCCATAATGCTAGAGTACCTGTGCTGTAATACAGCAGCAAAAGCTGAAGTATGTATCTGATAGCTATTGAGATCTAATTTTTTTTATTTAAATTTTATTTTTGTCATTAATTTATTTAATTCATTGTGGCCGATTATTTTTCTTTCATAATATTTGTTTAAACTCAGCGGATCCAGCTTAAAAAGCGCATATTTGGCCGCCTGCTGCAAGGTGAACACATGAACTAGAATAGCATAATTATTAGGGTCCATATTAGAAGAGCCAAGTGAATGCAAGTGACATAAAATTATGACTGTAATAATATTGTTTACTGACACACAATACTAACACTTGCAAATTTCGACAAGGTTAGCAGATAAAGGAGTTCAATTGGTAGCAATTGGAAGATCGTTCAATTCATTTGAACTGCCAGATACTCGTTTAATGGTGTGCTCACAATTTTTAACGCACAAGTTTGTAATACATAATGTATAAGTAAGTAAGGCTTTCAAATATTATAATTTATTAGTATCTCATTTCCCCATAATAATTTATTTCATATTACATTAGCCAACACGAATGATGAACTTATTTTATGTAAAAGTCCCTAACAAAATCATTAAGGCTGAAAATTTTTCATAGACCAGGGTTCTTTTGAAAACGCGTACCTAAGAAGTAGTGAACTGTTTTACTTCTCAGGGCCGCGTCTACTGACGCTCCGTCGAAGCCTCGACGCCCAAAGCTCGCACATGCGCGTTTGTTTTAAAGAATATTCATAATAAAAACTAACAAAAATAATTTTATTTAATTATTAGCTATTGATGTTAATGAAAGCTCAATCGAAATCATAAAATAAAATCAAAAATCTTAACATTACCATTCTCAATACGCTCAATTGCATACCTACTTTTCCATTAAATGTTAAAAAAGGACATTGCTTGACTGATAGTTTACAATTTAGTGCCACCCTGAAAAACCTAAAAACTACGCATGCGCAGTTCCATCTAGTAATGCGAACATTTTATAAATATTGTTGTTATGGTTTGGTTGGCATTCGTGATAGGATATGGAATTGCCGGTGAAGTGCTAGGGTGGATCCAGTGTGGTTACTTTATGCCTGCACCACACTAAGAACCCTTCAAATGTTTGTTCTAAACGGGAATATAACGATACTTAATTATTATATAAGTTCTTTTAATTAATAACAATGTTATAATAAGCACAAAGATGGAATAATAATAAGACATTAAATTGACTTTAGCATTTAATTTGAGCCAACATAACAAGTAATTGCTACGCATGCTCAGCGAGGCAAGGATGCCAAACGACAGTGTCAAGTCTAGACTAGCTAACAGAACAGTGTACTAAGAACAGCGATTTAAAAATACTGCAGAGGCTCGAATAACTTAGATATGGGAAAATTAGCAGTAACCCACCACACGGCTCAATGCCGATACCGACGGCTTAACGGCCCACTTTTTGACTAAATCAGTTGATTCAACCTAGAGTGTCGAATTGGGAATATCACACATAGATACTTCCACTATGCAATTTCCCCGTGGATTTGAAACCATAACCGCTGGATCACGCAGCAATTTAAACCCCACGATCACAAGTTTGGATTGGTTCACAAGTTCTAAGTCACTCAACGCTAAATGGAGCGAGCTATGCTTGGGTCCCTTAGGTATAAGATCAGTAATGATTAATCCATAAGAGAACTAAAGTTACCGACATAGCCCATCGGATCAGCAAGTTGAAGTAGCAGTGGCTGGTCACGTATGTCGCAGGACGATGGCCGTTTGAGCAGACGAGAATCCGGACAGATGGACCGACGACTTGCGAAAGGTTGCTGGTGGAGGCTGGATGAGAAAAGCGAGGACCGGATATCTGGCGCAAAATGGGAAGACATATGTCCAGCAGTAAACTGCGACAGGTTGAAGAGAGATCAGACCACTAGCCCACGGTGCAGTTCATAACAATTTTATTTAAAATATCTCCCTTTTAATTTATTCTTACCTACCTGCTGGTTAACTACTTTACTGTGAACTATCTGTACCCAATGATTTACCCATGTATAAAATATTCTCCCACAGAAAACATAACCTAAAATCGCTTCAATAAGTCTTTGTACAATACTTCGCTATGTTTTGTCGAATTGATGAGTGAACTCATTATCATCATCAGCTCATTATACGTTCCCACTGATGGGATACTAGCCTATTCGTATAGGAGGTATAGGCCTTAGTCTTCATGCGGCCCTATGCCGATTGACCAATATCACGCACAACCTCTGAATTTATACGAGGCGTGCGCAGGTCTTCTCACGATGTTTTTCACCGTAAAGCGTTGGCTAACGTGCATATAATTTTAAAATTCAAAAAGACATTGTACGTGGGGATTTGAACCTGGACCTCCAGATCAGAAGCAACAGTCCACACCAATGAGCCATCGATGCGTCTCTGAGCCACCGACGCTCAATCTAATGAGTTCACTAGAGCGAATCAAAACTCCCCTTCCCCCTCACTATAATTCTTTTCTTTTTTGTTTTAAATGATATTTGAACCCTTTTTAACGAGTTAGTCCGAAAAGGCTATCTAGCCTTGGTTTTGAAAACACCATAACGTAAAGTTGTCACATATGAACAACTACTTCCTCGCTGTTTCGTCAATCGGAAGCCGTCTCTGTTTCGCTCTATATTTATTTCAGCATTTTCGGTACAGAAATCTTTTTTCGATTGTTAAAGCTCCATATTGGCCGATCTAGCCCTTCCTCTATGGACCCATTTCTAAAACTAAGATGGCATTACTGATTATTAACATTGTCTATTTCTACTCAAGATGAATTTTACTCATTTATTATAAAATTAATGTTTGTTTTACTAATGGATAAACGCTTATTCTGAACTGCAGCGCGAACCCTAAGTAGTGCATAGAGCGCATGTGCAACGTACTTAGTTCACCTCATTGCCCTTGCCTGGACTGTCCTTCGTCAGTAAGCTCGCAACTAAGCACCAGAGAAGTCTGGGGCTTAGCTAAGGGTTTACTACAAAAATATTTTACTATTGTTCAGGGTAGCACACCTTTTTGAAATATTTAATGAAAAATGTCTTTATATTTATACTTACTTATTTTTAAAGTTAGTAGCCACTATTTTATTGTGAATTTTTTAAAGGTTTTAATGTAAAAAGCTAACTTCATTGATACATGTAATGTACATGTGCTAGCGTTAAAAAAATCAACGCTTATTAACATCCCAAGCTAAAATTAATTAAAGAAGGAAAACTATAAAGTCGCATCGGCATACTGTATTCATATTATATCATTTAATTCGCTTTTGCGTAGAGTATAACTTACATTAATAATATTTGATGAGACCATTTAATAATATTGTATTAACTCGAATTTTCGTCGCCTATTTCTTATGCGAGTATATCGTCTCTAACAATCGAGCACGAATGCCATGGTAGTTCATACACTCCCACTTTATTTTTTATTTGATTATAAATCACTTGAAAAATACCCATATAATTTTCCATATATGGTGCGTACATAAAAGTCTAATAAGGACATTTTTTGGCCGCATTATTTATTGGGGCGTGTCAAGCTATTTTCTAAACATGGACCTAAGAAGTAGAACCCAATTTACTTATTAGTTCCATGTCTACTGCCGCAGCGTTCATACAGTATTCGCGTCTCAAGTTTGCGCATGCGTAGAAGTAAAGTTCCCCTCCAGTTCCGTTAACTTACAGTACCAACTTCAATATGATCGGATACTGGCAACTGGGTATTATGATTCGCGACTTTTCGCAGATTTATAGAAATCGATCAACTATGACTACTTTTTACGTGTTACTACATTTTCTGTAGTGACTTATATCGAAACAAATTGGACAAGTCTCACTATATCGTAAGTAATACGAATAGGTAAGGAACGGAATCCTTATGTGTATTATTTAGAAAAAGGAAGACTGCTTGACAATGCGTACTAATTGGCAGTTTTAAAATATCTCTTTCTAAATTGATATTTCGTCTAGTTCTTTATAGTATACTACACGAAGTATATAATAATTCGATATAATTCATTAGATTGATTTGCAGACTTGAAAAATATTCGTTATTTTAAATGCCATTAAATAATATTATTAATAAAATGAATTTTAAAAGGAGCCATGTACATTGTAGAAATCATGTAAATAAATTATTTTGTTTATATAATTGATCGAACCTACACAAGCATGCAACTCTTGTGCAAGTTTCAATTGTTGTAATCACTGACTCACATAGCGTCCTAATTATCTCAAAACAAATTGTTATTTGAACTTGGTTCTGAAAATATTTTTTTATTTCAGAATGTAACTGTCATCTGGCTGGCACGCTAGGAGACTCGGCGCGTGCGACACTCGCAGTGGCCAGTGCGTTTGCAAGATGCACGATCGGAGAGGCAATGCGACCAATGCCGCGATGGGTTCTATAAGCTGGAAAGCAATAATGTATTTGGATGCACAGGATGTTATGTATATATTTTTATATGTATCCCTCATATAAATCCTCATCGGACAGAGCACATTTGTGCACTGATAAAGATATTTAAAAACCCGAACTTATCTTAATAATTTCTTGTACATCCAGATGCTGCAATGCTGTCGCTGAAATCGGGATTGTGTATTTTTTTTTAAAAGATATTTTTTGTAAAATGCAATGTAGGAATTTATTACAATGTTGTGATTATCAATTATTTGAACATTGCTTAAAACAAAAATAATACTATAATGTTCCCTACAATAATGATAACTAATTCCAGTCGGGTCAGTGCGTAATGTGCTTTATAAAAATGCAAAAAAAAAACATAATTATCCATTTTGACCAAACAAATAAACATTACACCAAAACTAAAATTAAGGATGTTCCAGAATGTGACTGCGACCTCGGGGGCTCTATCGACAACAACTGCGACAAGCTGACAGGGCAATGCCGTTGCCATTCCCGGGTGGAAGGCCGTCGCTGCGACCGACCTATTCGCGCCCACTACTTCCCAACACTTCACCAATTCCAGTACGAGCTCGAGGAAGGTCTGACACAGTCTGGACCGGTCCGTTACCGGAATAGTGAGGAAGCATTCCCAGGATACTCTTGGAAGGGTTACGTCGTTTTCTCCTCGTTGCAGGTTAGTTTTTTTGCATTCATTATAATATCCAATTCAAATAGTTGATTCTAGAGACGGTGACTCATTCCTACTCGTATGTCGAGTCTGAACTTCGCATTGTGCTAAAATGAAGACATCCGTAAAAAAAAAAATACTGGATGCTGTGACTTAACAGTTTCCGTCACTATTCGCATCTTAACTTCCGGTTCCCGCTTAGTTTACACAAAGTTTACGAGTACTTAATTATTCACAGAATGAAGTCATAAACATTGTACACATCACAAAATCTTCGCTCTACCGGATGGTGATCAAATACGCCAACCCGTTACGCGACGCCATTATCGCGACCATCGTGGTGACGCCCGAGAGCGTCGTGGACACTCAGCAGAAGTATGTTTATCAAATTATTCAATATTTCTATTAGTTCAGTATTTTCAATACATGCTTTTGAAAGTGGTGATGGTTGGCTTCAATGCTGATAATAATTATGTAGCCTTTAATAAGAATGGTACGAAATGGTCACAACTTTGTTTTTTGTTATTAGCGTCTGATGTTGCAAATAGTTGCTGACAGCAGAACTATCAAATAAAACGTATGAATGTGCTCGTTTGCCGTCGTTGTTACTGATGTTGATAATTAATAATATAATATATACCGCATAATAATTATATATATATACGTTTCGTTTCTTACCTAATAGGCGGGCCAAAGCTTATTATTGTTTTACTCTTTAGAGCTTGAATTCTTCTTATTTTACTTATATTATATATTTGCTAAAATGGAGTATCATATCTTTTCCTATAATTTTGATAAATGTAAGGTTTCATTTAAAAATGAAATAAGTTTGTCTAGATATTGCACGTACCTATTCATTGATTAATTGCTTTCCATACACAGATTTAGCGTACTACTGAGACCTACAATGGAGCCACAATTAGTCACGGTAGCAGGAGAAAAAGGCATCGCACCGTCGCCATTCGTTATGAATCCTGGCAATTGGACAGTCACCATCAAAACCACCAAGGAAGTTATGATTGTAAGTATAATAGTATTATCGTTATATTTTAAAGCTCGCTAAGCGGACAAATTTATTCCTTTTCTGGAGAATATTGAATGCTTTTATCTTCACTATTTTTTACGTATATTTAAAGTAATATTGTTTTAAGATATGGTGGTAACCCCCCCCAGGATTCGTTATCTTTTGTCAAGAAAAAATAGCTGCGAGAAAAATCATGATATAATTATTTGTGGGATGGTAGAGGCCGATTTTTAGTTAATTCATTTACAGGACATAAGAAAATAAACATTATTTGCACTGGTGGTTCGGGCCTGAGTTGTGTGCTCCTTAACACCTTTTCTAAACGCATGTTACCCGTGACGTAAAATAGCTCATTATATTTTACTTTTTTTCTTAGGACTACTTCGTACTGATTCCCGAGGCATACTACGAGGCTACCGTGCTGACGAAATTGGTAGACAAGCCGTGCGTGATCGGCGACCAGAAGCTGTGCAGACATTTCGTATATCCCAGTCTCCAGGGACGGCCTGCTGGAGAACTAGTGACGCCGGTGACAGCATTTATTGAAAACAGTGAGGTAGTATACACATTTCTTTATTGTAATTCAATAGTTAAATAGTCCAAACAAAGAGTCATATATGGCTACAATTTATGTCCATTTTGAATCTGTGTTACCGAAAAAAGTATGCCCTTTTAATATTATAGAAATGAAAGAATAGGCTTTTTTAGAGCAAGCTTGCTCTATCATGGATTCAATTAATTTCGAAAATATATGCTTTTTAATAAATAATACTAATTCGGGTACACTAGTACTTATGTTTTTAAAATGTGCCTATTACAACGTTAAGCGAATTACGTTTAGTTAAGTCCTGACTACCATTTTAGGATGGAAGTCGTTAACTCCAAACAATCGCTGTTAGCATTAGTTTGAAAAGTTATGTGCCCTACCCGTAGGACGTTATAGGCTGGTTGTATGAATACATTAATAAGACATTTTATTTTTTACAGCAACTCAAAGAACTTAACGCCGCACCGAACTCAATACCCCTACTCAGCGACTTGCAGCCGGAGCTCGAATACAAATTAGAGATCGATCGCTTCGGACCACACGTTCTACTGATAGAGTACGTCACACCAGCGAACACCAGCACCCCAGTCGATGACTACTCCAACGAAACATCTCTGTACAGCCCTAAGTGGTCGGTGGCAGTCAGGTTCGAAGGAGGTGACGGTCAAGAGTCAGTAGCTATTGTGAATCTGAACGAGTGCCAATACACTGCAGCGTGCAGACAAGTCGTCATAGATGCTGTAGCCAAAATTAATATAGTCAATATCCAGAATACGGACAACACTGTTTACTTAGAAGTTAGTATTAAATCATTGCTTCAATTTGATCACAGCATATATTCATTAGTTTTTATTGATATGTAACTTTTATGTGATTCGTTTTTTTAACATATTATAACTATATAGTATGTTTCAAAACATACACATTACATGTTTAATCACATACTTAAATTTTGTATGACCCTAAACATGATTCTTGATCATGAATAGTTAAATTACTACTTCGTTACTAAAAATTCGACGTTTTATTTTGTTAAAATAAATGTCATGTTTTTATGACAGGGCGAGAAAGATTCCTTAATTGGTATCAAATCAATCATTGCGATACCCGAAGAAGAGTGGCACCTCGACTACATCACTCCCCGACCTTATTGCCTCCGAAGGGATGGACGATGTGAACCGGCTGTTTTCTCTGCTGCTGTCGACTCTAAAAAGGTAATATTAATAAACTAAATGCGTTTGAAAAAAGGTCTAGTAATTTGTATATTATAAAACCTATTGCAACTTTATTTATAGAAGCAACATGAAGTTTGATCATTTATTTAAAAGCAAGATGCTGCTAAAAGAATTTCATTAAGATGATTTTATACCAGTTACTTAATATTTCATTAAAGATACGGTAAATACCAGTTAGAATAGTTCTTGAAGTGTATCTCACCGTCTCCACTTTGTTTCGTATTATACTCGTAAACAAAGATTATAGTATTATAGGACGTGTTAGTAATTTTAATATTGCATAAGTATGTTTCATAATTATAGGTTACACGTACCGATATAATTCTGCATAGCTTACACACATTAAATAATGTTTGCAGGTGGAAATTGAATCGGGTATCGGCGGTGATCGTGAGGAGCTGCCTCCGATCCTAGACAACTCAACGGTGGTGGTGTACCTGACTCCTGACGCTGATGATATACAATTGGAGTCGAAGGTCCCTGCGCCTGGAGAATACCTGTTCATTGTCCACTACTACCAGCCTGATCATCCTGGTAAGAAATCCGATTAACTAATCTTAAAATGACATGAGCATCTCAATATCTTGCAATTAATAGTGAAATCCTAGATTGTCGATAAAAAATATGAACATTTATTTCATTGGTATTGTCGATTCTAATGAAACTAAAAATAATATTTATAGTATTCATAAAATTGAAAACTATAAGTGAATTAAAATTGCTAACGCTGTAGGCAAATGATGTACATTAACCTCTTTGTCGCGTTTTAACGACATGAGAGCACAATGCGTGGATTTTTCAAGACTTACTATTCACGAATACTGAAATTCCCTCCGTTTATAAAACAAATATTTCATTACAAGTACTTTGATTGTTGGTATCTATGTTTAAATAGAAACGGACATAATCGTTTGTTTATTTATTTAAAATTATTATCACTATATTCCCGCGTCTTTCAGCAAGCTCAATAGATATATCACTGAAACTTGACGGCACCAAATATGACGCTAAGATGAACGCCGAGCACTGCCCATCCAACTCTGGCTGTCGAGCGCTTATCAAACTGGCTGATGGCAGAAGTGGGGTGCCTATTACAGAAAACTTTACTGTAACGTTCCTGGTAAGTTTAATATCATCATCATTTTCAGCTCATTAAACGTCCCCACCGAGAGGCACGAGCCTACCCGTAGGGTGATTAGGCCTTAGTCGTCCACGCGGACCAAGTGCGGATTGGACGACTTCACACACAACCTTCGAATCTCTTCGCAGGTGTGCATGAAGGTTTCCTCACGATGTTTTCCTTCACCGTAAGAGCGTCGGATAACGTACATATATTTTCGAAAATTCGAATACACGCTGGTACGTGTCCGGATTTGAACCTCAGCCCTACCGGTAGGAAGGCGACAGTCCACACCATTGAGCCACCGACGAAGTTTAATATGGACTTGTCTAATTCCTAATATTGTTTCATTTTTTTTAATTAATAGACAGGATTGTTCAGTTGTTATATAGTTTAAGTTACCATTTCCTAAAAGCGTAACGCAATCGTGACTACAATAAACAAATCGTGATATAAAAAATATCTAGCGCAAAGGTTTTCCCACGCAGCATGGTTATGGTTGGCTGGGTTATAAAAATTAAGCTGGTTGGATGAGCATTACTTGATCGTTAACCAAACGTGCCAACTGCTATTCCATTGAGCCTCAATAACAATACACGATATAAGATGTCGTATTTTTGTGAGAAACGTACGAACCTTAGTTTTAGTTCATTAGTTATTTATTTAGGATTTATTGGATTTGCGATATTGTTTTGATATGAAAATCTTTGTTATGTCTGATATTAACAACAGCGATGGTTTTTGCGTAGATTAATTGTGAAAAACTTTTGCTGACAGCATAAAAATATTCATTCTACCCTAGACGTGGTCAAAGATAGCATTTTAATGACCCGTTTCGTTTTTTTCCATTACCAGGGCGAGAACAGCAATGGCGTGTGGTTGGATTACGTGTTGGTGGTGGAGACCTCCGACATGAGTGACTCCGCTCTAAAAGAAGCGAATATGCTCGATTACACCCGCAAATTTATAGAAACATGCGCTGCGAACCACTATTACATCAGCCCCAACGAGACCGGTCAGTAATGCGATGTTTTCTAAACGAAATTTATGTGTCTTATATACTAACTTACCTAGACATAAAGGAATTGCTTCGTTAATAATGAGTACTACAAAAACCATGTATGATGAAATATCAAAAATTCAAACAGTAGCAAATAAAATTAATATTACATGCCTTTATGATCCCAAAAGATGAGCCTATTTAATAGATACCTAATATATTTTTAAATCATCATTACAATTTCTAAAAATATAGGTAACTCTTATGATCGAGATACACAATGTATCTAGCTTTTCTATACCTATTTTGACGTTCAACGTGGTCATATATATCGGTCATAATACAGAATTAATTTTCTTAAATATATATCAGATTATTCTTTGTATTCACTAATAATAATATATATTACAGGATTCTGCCGCGGCCATGTTCTCTATAACAGCCGAGTACAACAGCGGTGCTCTGTCGTGTTTCTGCGACTTTATGGGGTCTACAGAGCTAGAATGTAATATTTTCGGTGGTCAATGTCCATGTCGACCCAACGTGGTGGGTCGGTCGTGTACCGCTTGCAAAACTGGCTACTATGGCTTCCCTAATTGCAGACCTTGCCACTGTCCATCTACGGCCATCTGCGATGATAATGGTAAGTCAGCTTTAGAATAGAATAGTTTGTTTGTAATAAATGTGGTAATGATAAAGATGACAGCTTAGAGCAGATCACACGTTTAGCTAACATGTCATCATAAAAATATTAACTTCAACACAAAAACAATTAATGGACACAATAATCCATAATAGCATTATTATACATATAAAATTCACAACTTTATAATATACAATTCTACACATTAGTATTATTACATATTTACTAATTCATCGATATTATAAAATAATAATTATTATTTATTTTAATTATTATTGCATTTAAGAATATAATAGAATGAAAATAATACTCTTTAATGAATAATTACACTTTGTACTACTAGGCAAAGTTTCTAGCAATGACTTTATTATAATAGTTGGAACGTATACCGCAGTGCTATTCCAATGGTTACCTACACTTCTAAATAAAATCGACTTGAGTCCCAAAGATGTTAAAACATCTACATCCTAATTATTCATAGTCAGCTATTTTCAACAGGTATGTGCATCTGTCCGAAGAACGTTGAAGGTGAGAACTGCGACCGTTGCAAGCCTTATACGTTCAATTTCGACGTGCACCGCGGATGCGATGACTGCAACTGCAACCCGCTGGGCGTGCGCGACAACAGGCTTCAGTGCGAACCGGATAATGGAAACTGCGCGTTAGTATATCCATTGCATCTAACAATTCTTTGGGCACTAATCGCAATGGACGGCGAATGAAGGTTAAGGGGAGCGGTCAAGGTTTTTTCGTGTGTCCTACACCAGTACAACGGAAGTGGAGTGCGGAAGGTCCCTTTAGCCGAGAATAGAATTCCTTTAGTGTCTTAAATCGTAGCGGTTAATATGTTAAGTCCACTAGCCCTTTTTGCCAAATAACCATGACATCCCGTTTACTTCACCGATGGAGACACATATAGTATTGATGTCAACCAATCACTATTGATAGCAAGTAGGCCCTATCTCTCAATACTGTCCTGCGGCCGTCATCCGGAACAACAGATGATAGTTATCTTACACCCACCTAGTAATTTCGTAAGCCATGTAGCCGTTCCTTTCCGAAACGGAGAGATAGAGATGTCAACCGACACCGCTGGTGTATGGTTATACATCAGTTACTTAAACAACCTATGAAAACGTTTATTATGTTTACACAATGAAGAAGCTTGAGAATATTTTTTAACAAAACAATAGAAAAAACTAATATTTACGAGGCTTAAGTCCCGAACTAAATGGCGATCAGCTAAAAACTTTTATGTTGATATTATAGGTGCAAAGAGAATGTAGTGGGTCGCGTGTGCGACCACTGCGTCCCCGGCCACTTCGCTTTCCCGGATTGTTTTGCGTGCTCATGTCTACCAGACGGTACCACAGACGATGTTTGTGACCAACGCACTGCGCAGTGCTATTGTAAAAAACACGTGAGAGGCCAGGTAAGTTTTTTTTTGTAATACAAACAAAAGACACAAACACATACACAAATGTGCAGATGTACACGCACGGACGCGTAAGAAAATACGTAGAAATACGCCAACGTTTACTAGCTCAAAACTACTTGCACACACATAAATATATCAGCGCTTACTCCGATAAAAACGCATTTAAACAAAGCACATGTCATTTAAGCTATTTTTGTTTCATGTGCGTATTTGTATGTCCACTATGAGATATTTGAGCGGTATATGACGTCGTTAATATTTAAAAGCAATAAGTCGTACGAACATTTTTATGAAGTAAATACCTTTTGTTAAAAAAATTATATACATAAAACATGAGGTTAGTGTAAAAAATACTATTTTCATTATGATCTGAACTTTAATTAAGAAAACGTACATCTGTTAACAGGCCTGCAATGAATGCAAAGAGGAGTACTTCAACCTGCAAGCAAGCAACCCAGAAGGCTGTACTAAATGTTTCTGTTTCGGAAAGACTACCAGATGCACCAGTTCATACTTGTCGTGGGCTGCGGTGAGTTTTAAAATAGAATAATATAAAAAAATACGTTTTGCTATATTAAAGAATTCTTTAACGAAATGTTGGAAACGCGCAGCTGCTACATGTTGATACTAGATGGCTACAATATAGTCGTAGACTATTGGAACTATAATCCAAAGAAATACTTCATATTAAATAAATACAAAACATATGTAACGCTGACAAGTTATATAGATTGTACATTATAAATCAGATTTTATTTTTGTCTGTTAACTACCTTTTGTTTCGAAGACTTAAGAGTCATAATTCTCTTTTTACTTAAACAGATCAGCGGTATGGAAGATTGGTCTCTGGTGAGCGTGGAAGCCAACCGCACCCTAACCGTCAACTCCACCGACGCTCTTCCGACTCTTGTGAACAAAGCTACTATCGAAGTAGATCTGTCCTCTACCAGCAAAACGCTTTACTTCTCTGCACCAGAGTATTACCTTGGTAAGCAATATGCCACATACATAATAGATAACGCTACGTACATCACCTTTATTTATTGAATTGAAGCTCGTTACGCTTATAAGGTCTAGTATTACAAATATACTGAGATTTAACAGCTTTGTGTCTGTGCCTCTATTTATTGACATTTTATCAGGAACTAAGCAAGTTTCACCTCTCCGTGTATTCATATCTTATCAAATTAAAGTAATAAATGCCCTTATAAAATAATATTTTTCAAATTATAATTTGAGGACCCATTTGGTGTAATGGTAGAGACGTCGGCTATTACACCAAGGGTGCCGGGTTCGATTCCTGGTGTCATACATTAATTAACACGTACATTACATTTTGTTAACATTACACATATTTGTGTGCATGAACACGTCTGTTTGTAATGGTTTGGGTGATTATATTTACAATATGTTAGTATTTATAAAAAAAATGTATGTTTATCAGTTGTTTAGTACCTTAACTACAAGCTTCTCGCTTAATATGGGGCTAGATGGCGCTGTGTGAACGTCAGCGGATATTTATTATTTAATTATAAAAATGATGATTTTAATTTAAACTATATTACAGGCAAGCGGCTGACGTCATACGGTGGAGAACTAACATACTCCATATATTACACGATCCGCGAAGACGGTCGCGCGACTGCAGCCCCTGACGTAATCTTGGGTGGCCCCAACGGCTACCTCGTCCATAACAGCGTAGAACAACCGCCATCAGACGATGAATGGACCCACGCTGTGCGGATGAGTGAGGATGAATTCACTGCACCCGACGGAACTCCTGTCACTCGGGATCAGTTCATGAACACGCTCGTCAATGTTACCAGCATTTACATCAGGGCGACGTATGTAGAGGATGGTGCTCTTACCAGGTAAGGTCTAATTGTTTGTTTTTGAACGGTGCACCGCTCAAAATATGTTAAGTCTTCGAAAGCTCTCCAAATAATCAGAAAACTAGAAAACTTTACATGTTATTTGCTGACTTGAATAAAAGGGAATGTTTACTTTTGCTGCTCTACGCGCAATGCACCATCCTAATCCCTTAAAAGATTGGAGGAGACATATAGCCAGCATAGCAGTTGTTCTGATAGATAGGTGTGTTGATACGTTTTATCAATTATTTTAAACAAAATAAGAATTTTGTACAAATACCAATGATCCATAACGTTTTAGCAAAAACTTAACCCATTGAACGCGGGGAATCCAGACACAATAGAAAATCAATTGTGTCTGGCGCCTTAAGGCGTCATTGGCGGTCGAAGGGTGAAGAAGTAGGTACTTCTAGGTAGACACACGATAGTATTCTACAACTGGTATACCTACTGATCTGATACCCATCATCATCCGATAACGTCTCACTGTAGGGCGCAGGTCTTTCCTCGCAGTATAGATCACCAAGTCACACAACCAAGATGACCAAACAACACATGTATTTCCAGATTGATAGCGGCCTCTCTGAACATTGGCGTTGAAGACTACGTACAAGGTCTCCAGCGGGCGTCCTCTGTGGAAGAGTGCCAGTGTCCCAAGGCTTACCGAGGCATGTCGTGTGAGCAATGCGCCGTGGGATACTACCGCCTCAGCACGGGCCCGCACGCCGGGCTCTGCGTGCCGTGCCAGTGTAACGGACACTCGCAGGAGTGCGATGTTAACACCGGCATCTGTTTGGTGAGGACGTTATTATAAATCCCCTTGACGCAACAGACATACTTAACATATATAATTGAATTTATATTGCGTATACGAGTGGAATACTGGTAGTTAAAACTCTTCTTTAAAAGCTTCAAGATAATTTTTTTGCAACATTATTTCCCAACTCATTACTTCCTAATCAGAGCAGTGTTTATTAACGCTACTCTGATTAAGAATATTAGGTTGGTTGGAATGAAAGTACAAATCGTACTACCTATACAATGTTCATATACACAGGGTGCAGCCTTGTGACTCCGAAAGATGATTAATTTGAATATAGTGGAGATTCCACGCTTCGTAAATCTGGTGCATCTAACAGACGTAGAGAAGAAAACTTTCAGCATATGCATGAAATCATTGCTTGCCTTGAGAAGTAAAAATATGAAACAAAATTTCAAAAAGCAAATATTAATACCTAAATATTTATATCATTATTTTCTTATTTAGGACTGCATACACAACACAATGGGTGATCATTGCGAGCAGTGTATCGAGGGATATCACGGTGACGCCACGGTGGGCACTCCTCGAGACTGCCTCATTTGCGCTTGCCCCCATGCCGACGGCGTCTAACAAGTAAGTTTTTAGAGAAAGCAAGAGCTTTGAAAAATTCCACACATTTTAATAAACATTAAAAACAGTTTTAAACTGGGCAGTAGATAACTATATGTCTAAGATATTTGAATTTTCCAGAATAATATAAAGGTTTGGTTTGTAAGTTTAAGTGGTGTTTTCTATTCTCGTAATATTGGCATATATTTTATCTCCTCGCTATGATTTATGAATTATTTATAAAACAAATAATTTCTGTGTAGTTTCGCTATTGGTTGTGAGCTAAGTCAGAATGGCTCATTGATATCCTGCGATTGTAAACCCGGTTACGGTGGCGCTCGCTGCGAGTTCTGCGCAGCTGGATACTACGGAATACCGGAGAATACTAGTAAGTACCTATACTAATTTTGAACTCCTATTAAAACGTTGCAAACATTACGGAATTCAAAGTTTTCGAAATTAGTTTTATATATTATCGTTTTTGTTAAGATTCGTCATTACCATTTCAACTAAATATGTCGACTGCTGAACTGTCTAGTAAAAGACTAATAGTTGGAGAACCGACCGTATAAAAGTCCTATGGCTCAGATACATAAACAATTTTTTGAATTCATAAACGTGAATCCACCAAAATGAAATTGATTGTGGTCGATTCATGTGCGTGAATGAATTGATCTTGTCGACCTTTGAAAACTCAATTCTACTCATCGACTTCTTTATTTTCCCATGTAATAATGTTTTTCATGTATCTTATGAGTTATAACAACAATGTCTGGAATTACAACCTGAAGTGTAGTCATAATTTTGCATGTTGTGTGTGTTTTTTTATTGGATTTCAACCGACAACGTCTTGAAAGAGGCACCATTTGTTATTTACAGATGACTACTGCAAACCATGTAACTGTTCTGGGAACATAAACATCAACGACCCAAGTTCCTGCGACAGCATCAATGGCGACTGTCTCAAATGTGTGAACAACACGGCCGGCGCGGCTTGCAACTTGTGCGCTCCGGGTTTTCTACGGTGATGCTATCTTCAGCAAGAATTGTACAGGTAAAATATGTATCTATTTGTATTATTACTATTGTAATTTATAAATTTTAAATTCTACCAAATATTTAAATAGCATTTAACTTGCTGTAGGTATACTTGGATAACAGTTATTCTGAAATTGTTTATTTATTGATTACCTATAAAATGGTGTCCGACCAATGTTTCGGTTTCGGAAAATACCAGTCGAACTTTGCCGCGCTAAAATTAACATAATTCAGTTGGGTTGGCCTCAATATTACAGTATTTTGTTACATTTTGATCTTTTCAGTATCGTTAAATGTAGACCGGTAATACTGAAACAATGTTAAAATTCAAATCCATGAAAAGTGGAATTGGAGTTGTAAAGTTATCATTACCCGTACCTATAGATAGATGAAAAAAACGGCCCTCAAACATTTATCAAAGAGTCCGTTCTGTCGAAACGAGCATCGATACCGAACCCATCGGTTAAGGCACAAATACGTTTCGCTTGGATACATTATAAATCAATTATTGATCAGATGTAAATATTGAACTCAAATAGTAGTTCTCTTTGAATTCGTACCCTTTACCAATACAAACGACAATGATCCAAAACTATTAAATACAACAATATCTTCCCCAGCGTGTATATGCGACGAGTACGGTATGGACCACTGCGACCCATCAACTGGCACGTGCGTGTGCCGACCGGGCGTTGTTGGTGAGAAGTGCGACCGCTGCGAGCGCGACCACTGGGGACTGAACAGCGGACTCGGGTGTACACCGTGCGATTGCGGCCTCGCTTCCGAAGCCACGCAGTGCGATGACAACACTGGCCAGTGCAGGTGACATGTTCTTTTCTGTTTCAAATGGGGCATATGTATTGTAGTATGTGACGCAGCTCTCTAATATGAAATTTTATGCATCAAACATTTATATCCCATCACGTTTCTGAATTAGCTATATGGTGTTGGGGCTTACCAGGTGGAAAGTGACTCCGTACCTCATTTATACATAAGAACAGAAGTTTAACGATAGCCCTAGAACTTTGAATAAATGTAATAATGTAGAAGGCAGAACCATTCCCCATTATTCACTAAGAACTGTCTTTCCTGATGTTAGTATTATAGGACCTATTTATTCTGAATATTTTTTTTAAAAAGACATATCTTCTATATGTATTATCTTTTAGATGTGCAAAGGGAGTTACTGGCCGCCATTGTGACCAATGCGCCGCCGGATACTGGAACTACACAAAGGACGGTTGCGACCGTGAGTATTATCCTATCGATCAAGTAATATATCTACTTTTTACTTAAAAAAGTACTGAAGCTAGTTGTTACAAAATTAATCACCAAACTAAATTAAAACATATCAACTGATTTTAGTGTACCAACTTACTAATCAATTAATTAAAGCCCTGCCTACAAGAATTGAACATAAAATATGAAAGACTCTTATTATTACAAAATACATTCATAAAATTATCGTTGACAACCATTAATCGTTGACGTACTTTTTATGAACTGTCAAAAAGGAACGTTTCCAATTCCATATACTTTGTATGTGAGTGATACGTGACGTCATTGCTCACTATCATCAACTGACCTTATATTTATTGGTTTCGTTGTATTTAAACCTACAATATCGCAAATAAACAAAAGTGATCAATGAAACGACATGTAAAATAAGGTGCGCTTTTATGAAATAAGATTTGGTATTTTATTGTGGATGGTGGAGAATACCGAATTATAATAACAAAACAGAAGAAAAATCAAGGAACCAGTAACCTTAATAAATTAATAATCGATTAACTTAAAATATATTGCTATCCTATCTGTATCTTCTCATGTCTAGATTGTAACTGCAACACGGGCTACTCGGTGGGATTCATGTGCAACGCGACGGGTCAGTGCGAGTGTTTACCTGGCGTTATTGGAGAGAAATGTGACCGCTGCCCGGAGAGGTACTATTCTATTATCTATGTTTCTACACCCAATGATGTAAAGCAATCTTAATTATGTTAACAATTAGACGAGTTAAATAACAAATGTTGTTCTGAGTAAAGTTCTCAGATGCCGTACCTTTCACGACATTCTGGTACATTAGAAATACCCTTAGGGCAATCTATAATGATTTGAAAGCAACTATTTACGCAAAAGATACACACCATACAAGAATTAGTAGAGTAACGGTACATCAGCCTGCGTCAGACAAACGCAGGCTGATGTACATAGGAACTATATCTCATTAGTCCACGTATTCCAGATGGGTTTTAATTCCACACGAAGGTTGCTTGGAGTGTGACGAGTGCACCGACGCCCTCATCTTCAGCGTGCAAGATCTCGCTTATCTGCTTGCCAACGAAACTCAAGATTTTAAGGTATCATTTTTATAATCAAGGGAACTAGTTAGTTAAAATTGGGAGCTTAGACAAGATAAATATGATCCGAATTTAATAACCCAGCAATATGCAATTGACTTAACCCTTTGACCGCCAATGACTAGACACAATAGATTTTCTATTGTGTCTGGATTCCCGGCGTTCAATAGGTTAAGCCACCGAATGGTCACGTCACCAACTTATGTCATGTCCATAATTTTGTAAACCATTAGTGGTTGTCCTCTACGGTGTAGGTCCTTATTAAGAAGATGGTAAAATTAAGTGATTAGAATTACTGACTTTGCAGGTCAAAGATTACTACGGCAGGGGCGGAGCAGGTGGGATTGGCTTGGTCCCAAGTGATTGTCAATAAGCGATTTTACAAGAGGGTGTGTAACCTCTTCTAATAGCGCTTATTTGACAGGACATGCCTGCCCGTTATACTTTATACAATGCCATATATTTTAAAAAGCAAATAATGTTTAAATGTACTTTTCCTTCAACAGGATAAAGCGGACTCATTCTTCACGACGCAGCGTCTGAACTACATAGTGAACCAGACCGATCTGCTTCGGCCGAAGGTTGTGCAACTACAACAAGTTGACCTGGAAGACGTCACAGCCGCTTTCAAGGGCTTAGAGAGTAGCGCCAAGAATCTTCTTAGATCTGTAAGTATTTCCGATATCTGAATAAATATCTGAATAAGTGTAACACTTAGTAAATGGCATTGAAACATTAAGCGATCCTGAATTTCATGAATTTGTCCTCTGAAAATATTAAGGACTTGTATTTTAACCCCTTGAACGCCGGAAATCCAGACACAATAGAAAATCTAAATTAACCTTCTTTTTAATAAATTAAGTTGATAATATTAAAATTTTCTTTTATCAAATACTAGGCTGAGTTTGCGGCAACAGACAGCGACAAGCAGATTTCACGCGCTGCCCAACTGGTTTTGGAAGCCGAAGCTACGCTAGCCGCTGTCAGGGAGAGTAGTGAACGTGCCAACGAAGCTGTGGCTCACGTCTCAGATCTGGCTACAGGCCTGGAGTTGAGCCAACAACCTATAGCTGACAGCGCTTTGGCTGAGGCAAGGCAAATAAGGAACGATATTGCTGGTGAGTAACACAAAAACAAAAAGCATGCGTTAACTCGTGTGGTCACACATAGCAACAAAAATGACAAAATCACACAAGCTCACTGACACGTGCGCCTTTCAACCGCCAGGAATCTAGACACAATGAATAATCTGTTGTTTGTGAAGCTTTAAGGTGTCTTTGGCGGTCAAAGGGTTAACACATTAACATACACCCGCTCGCAGTTACGCACACACACATAGTACCTTTATAGTGCAAAGTTTGTACCTATAGTTTGTACAGATACGCTATATCAAATACATTTTTTCAATTCAAATTTATTAGTATAATAAAACACCATTATTTTGAAACAATGTTTTGCAGAAAAAAGTCTGGATCCTAATCAAGCCAGCAGTGCATTTGGGAACGCAACAGCACAAATTGAGCGAATGAACATTTTTGTGCAGCCCGTCAAAGCTCAAGCCAAGGTACGTGCACGTGTAAAAACAGATAACTTATTGCTATAATTAACATTATTAAAGAAACCCTTCATATTCACATTTAAACTTAGTTTTACGTCACAATGTTAGCGAAACCTTATGGATTTGCTATTGTCAAGTAAAATGAAACTACTAGGTACACCTTGTTTANAACAACAGGTAAACAAAGACAAAGTAGTTACCACTCAATCCTAAAAAAGGGTCTGAGTATTGTTATTAAATATTTACTGATGACGTTAAGCTCATTGGTGTGGACTGTTGCCTTCCGAACAGCAGGGTGCAGGTTTAAATGCTGTTACGTACCAATATCTTTTCGAATTTTCGAAATTATATGAACGTTTAACCGACGCTCTTATGGTTAAGAAACACATCGAGAGTTAACCTGCGCACGCCTACGAAAAGATTCAAAGGGCCCGTGTGGACGACTAAGGCATATAGGTACACCCACGTACTGGTAGGCTCGTGCCCCTCGGTGGGGACGTATACAAGCTGATGATGATGATGCTACGCAAACCCTTATCCAACCTAGGATCTGGTTCTATACGGGTACTAAACAACGAATACATACATATAAACACTTAGAATAATACCTTCAAATATGTTAATGCCTACATATTTTTATACGGCCCGGGGATCAAATCCGGAAAACTTGGATTCTTCAACTTCCCAACTATAAAGTCAAATTAGTGTTCAAATTTTTAAACAGATAAGCATTTATAAAAATCTTTAACCATGCTCGTTTTTACGCCCAGGCAATCCAAGTTTGGAAACAAGGTGTTGTCCGTGACAAACCTTAACACAGCCGCCATGAAGGATCTCATCGACGCTGCTGAAGACGTGAGTGCCGTGGCCAATCTGTCAGCGTCAGCCGTTGCTCTTCACGCTGCAAAAGCACTGACTGCTAACCGCGACGCTAACATCAACATGGACGAACGACTCAACAACATAGAACGCGATATGCCGGAGTTGGTGAACATCGTGCAGGAGGCTCGCCACCACGCTGACAGTCTTAGTACTAGGGTGAGTGCGCCAAAAATTATTTACTGATACCATATAAAATACTAATATTACAAGATAATTACTTATAGTCGTAATATGACTGTACATAGCTAAGTATGTACTATGGTTGATGTAGGAACGTTTGCTAGACAAACGCTTCCTTGCATCACAATTTTCATTCACTGCCTTTGTTGTCTAGTAGTCTGGCTCTTGCATTAAGGTCACTGCTTAGTCGGGAGCAATAGGTATTGATTTCACGGGGAGAGCGTATAGTGGAAGTAGCTTTGCGCGATTATTCCTCGTTTAATAAAGGTTTTATGGGCTGAATCACCTTATTGACCGACAAAAAAATAAAGATAATTACAATAAACAACGTAGAATGATAGCTCGCGCCATTGTTACTTTAAACTTTTGAACTAATGCCGCAGATAAAATTAATAATAATTCTTAATTTAAACATTAGGCGGACGAACTACGAGATGTGTCAGCACGAGAAAACAATAATACGCGTACAAAGGATGCATACAGCGCAGCATCGGCGTTCTCGTCTATCGTCCAGGAGATAAAGGACGCCAAGAAGTCCTCCGATGACGCTGAAGCCGCTAACAGGAACGCTACGGAAGTGGTAAGTGATGTCTTAAAATATATTATTACTAAATTGACGCTTACATTCAGAAAATTAAAGAAAAGAATACTTAAAACATAAAAATATTTTATAAAAGACAATGAATAGAATGGGCTTTATCAAAATTGTTGTTGAAGTTAATTTCATAGGAAGCTTTCATAATCGCTATTAAAAATACGATTCCACATGTTTATTTCCTTTATGTCACATTTTTACCAATATTAATTTAAGTCAACTGTTTAAATATGCATTTCAGAAGTAGTACCTTCTTCTTAAATAGGTATCTAACTTACAGCTTTCCGAACAACGTTTAAGCCAACTTTTTAAGATTCATCAACCTTTAATAAAAATATATTGACTGTGCATATATCTAAACCAGTGAGTGAAAACCGTTTGTAAGTACGATAATATTTAGCTAACAATTGCAATTACCCTTAATTATAGTCTCACAATCTGGTAATAGAATATTCACACACAATATTCTCCAACAGAAAAACATATTGAACAATAGCGTGATACCAGCGAGGAACCGGTCCCAAACTCTGCTGGATCGCGCAGCTGAAGCCCTAAAGATTGTCGAGAGCAAACTTAGGCCGAACCACACAAAGGCCGAGCAGGCTCTGCAGCACGCTAGGGACACTTTGGCCTCCGCTGACGATGAAAACAACGCCATACAGATGTAAGTAGATAGTAAATAATACTACAGATCATAAGCTTTATAATTCAGATTGTTTAACCTGAAAAACTTTTTGGAACATGATATTACTCTAATGAAGAGAATAATTCGTTAGATTTGAATGATTTATCGCATCATTGTTTGCTTAATTTTAACAGTTCCCTGCCTATACCATCGCAGTTCTCGCTCCAAGATGAAATCGACAACGCTGATCAAGTCAACGCTACAGTTAAAAGCACCCTGGATATTATGTCAAAGTTAGGTAAAGACCTCGGCGCCAGCAAAGATTGGGCCCAGTCACTTCCCAAGCAAGGTCACGAGGGGCAGAAAATGATGTCCAACGTGGAAAGTTACCGTGAGTAAAGAAAACAAAATATTTTTATTTTTATTTCCGATGATTCCTCACTAGGTTTGGAAAAAAATATATAATGTCAAAATCACAAATACTATAGAAAGTGATTTTGAAAACACATTCCTAAGACCCACTTACCGATCACAAAGATAAAGTGTGATAACATTAGAAACCTAATTAGGAAAAAAATCTATATTTCAGTAAAAGTAGTCAATGATATGGACCCCATAAGCCAGTCAAAATATCGCGCCGTGAAAAGGATGCAAGAGGACTTCGAACACAGGCGCGCTGATGCTGACGAGAAACTCAAGAAACTTAAAGACCTTATAGATCAGGTAACTTATATCGCGTTTAACTCGTGATTTTTGTTGTTTGCAAGTTAGAAATACACCTGCCGACGAGGCACCGTGTAGCAAGTATGTATCTCGATTTCTAATGTTTACATTACACATGTACCTTCATCATTAACTTGAAAAATAAATCGGAGACCATAACAGAATACGTGAAGTTTGCCATTGCCGTGAAATTAGTTATATTTGGGGAAGTGTCTGTAGATAATTACTGTGCCCAACACCGCTTATCTTGCGGCGTTGGGCAACGAAAAACCGTTTTTCACCCACTGCTTATGATAATGTATGGTAGTAATTTGATGGTAATATAACAAAGCTTACACTGTGACATGATTATTATTGAACGTTTCAGGCGCGCTCTGTGGCGAACCGTATACAAGTGGGTGTTACCTTCGACCGGCGCTCCACACTACAACCTCGCTTGCCGGACACGGTCGACGAAATGTCCACATCCACTCACGTGTCCGCCTACTTCCGCACTAAAGAAAAGGACGGATTAATATTGTATTTGGGCAATCCAGAAGGCACTAAATTAAGGAGGACCAAGTCTGTAAGTATACACTTATTGGTGAAAGACATCATTGTTTTACAGCAATCTTAAGTTTTTCATAGGATACATAGCAAAGTACTACTTAATTATATATATATATATATATATATATTATGGTATTATACACCTAAGGATCTGTTACGTCTAACTTACATACCTTGGAACACACCTAAAACACCAAACCGTTACACCTTACCTATTATTGACTTTATAAAAGATTATAATTTAGGTTGCACATACGAGTAATTTCATTGTTTTGGACATTTGCAGGACGACTTCATGGTTATCGACATTCAAAATGGTTACCCGTACTTACTGATGGATATCGGCGACAGCTATGAGTCGGGCCGAGAGCCCGCTCGTATCGGCAGTGACAAGTTCGTGGCCGACAACCGTTGGTACCAAGTGATCGTTGACAGGTGGGTTTAAACAAAATCAGGTTATGAAGTCTCATAAATGACAGAATTTTCAATCTGTGACTATACTTAATTTGCTTCGAACTTTAAAAATATCTGATAACCCTGCGGATTAGATATACAAGTACTTACCTATAAATCTGCTTAACGAGCAGCTTACTCATAAATTGATTAAGGGGGCATGTTTAGGCTACAAAGTCGGTGATGAAACATGTCTTCAGATAACTATACTTTTTTACAGAGTCGGACGTAACGTTAAGTTCTCCATTCGGGAAAGCCTCGACAACGGATCGGAATACACGCACTCAAAGGAAGCCGTCCTACCCAGTCAGCACACCATATTCAACCTGGATCGGCAGAAGTCAAAACTGTACGTGGGTGGAGTGCCATCGGACGCCAAACTCCAAGGCATCAGCTTCCCCGCTTTCGAGGGACAGATCGAAGAACTGGTTATTGGAGACACACCGGTCGGACTTTGGAATTCTATCAGCTCTGCCAACTTGAAGGGTGCGAGACAGAGGTGAATATATTTTACTACATACACAAAATGTTCACAAAAAAGTATAATTAATAGATACTATGATTATTAACTGTTAGTTTCCCATCCCATATTAAAATAACCTCCAAAATTATTGTATTTATCAATAAATTTTACAAGGTATTCTGTTCTATACCAGTACTACGACCCCCGATCAAACAGCAATCTACGAGTAAGGTTCAACGTATCACAGGGACAGTTAACTAAAGTTTAGTTATAACGAGAAGATTCATAAACTCAGAAGAGTTTTTACATGAATTTCCGAGATGAAATAAATGTAATTTTGTATTTGTTTTAACAGGGACAAGCTCCTCACGTCACGAGCGGGACCTCAAGAGTACCGATTCAATGGAAGATCACACGTAACGATGCCTGCGAGGGAATATATCGTTCCTCAGAAAAACCATGTGCTTCTCTACTTCCGCACTTATGCTCCAGACGGTCTTATCTACCTCGTGGGAGAAGGAGACTACTTCTTCAGCGTCGTTATGCAAGATGGTGGAGTTTATCTTCAGGTAAGTCCATTAGTGTAGAGATATATTGTTGACGTGTGCTTTGTTCTATTTTCGACAGTGCGTTTTTGTCGTCATTTCTTGCCACGGACCACAAAATTGTGAAATCAGTTGCTGCCGGAGATATTTCCTGAGCGATACGACCTAGCGACCTTTAAGAAAAGAGCGTATTACCTTTTAAAAGACCGGCAACACATTTCAGTGCCCTCTGGTATTGCAAATGTAGGTACATGGGTGACGGTGTAATTTACCATCAGATGAACATTAAAATAACCTAATCCTTTAATACTAGAGGTTTTTTTATGAATTCTTGATCTCTCCCACTATTGTAGGCGATTATGTTGCTGTTTTCTCTATAGTAACTATTTTTTATAGTGGCTTGCAAACTAAAAATTTCAACTTTAAACAGGTATCGCTAGGCAACCCGCAAGATATGGTGATAATCGGCACACAAAAGGCTTACAACGACGGCAAATGGCACAAGCTGGACGCAGGTCGATACCTCGCGAACTGTTCCCTAAAGGTGGACGACGAGATACTCCGCGCAGTTTCCTCGTCACCGGTCATGGAGATCACCGCTGTCGACACTATGAACTTTGGAGGAAATAACAAGGGAATACTCCACATCAAGAATGTAGGATTTGATGGTGCCTCAGGCAGATCAGTATGGAGGGAATCAATATTGATCTCAGTGAAAACCTGGAAGCTATCGGGCTAGGATATGGATGTCAGGTTGGTTAAAAATATTTAACTCGTAGATTTTTCATATATACAAGTATATCGAAGGATCATAAGTTGACATTACCACACGGAACAGTTATTCCGGAAATTTTGAAAATAAATTTGTCGGCGTTCAGTGGTTTAACTCTAGTTGGATCTTAAATATATTATGTGATAGAATATGACCTCCTGTTTTAAGAGTAAATTGTGTTTTTCTATCAACAGTTCGCTTCTCTAGTGTCATTATCGGGTATGGACAGTTACCTACGCTACGTGGACCTGACCACAGACAACCTTCAACTGACGCTTAAGTTCAAAACGTCGCGGCCGAACGGAATGCTATTCCTGTACCTCAGCCGCACGCAGACCACATCCATGCCGGACAGCGTTTCGCTGGCCCTCATAAAGGGTGAGTTTAATTAGTAGACACCTTAGCAACTACGAATCTAGGTGCTTGTTCAAATAACAATCGAATAGGAATAGGTATCGCTTAATAGGCCGAAGTTTATATTTAAGCTGAAGAAAAGTGACTTTACAAAATTATTTCATTTCTAATGTATTAGCGATATTGTATATCGCCGATATAGCAACGATTGACTTTATTCTAAAAATATTGACCATCATGAGCAACTTCAATCCATACTAATATTATAAATGTGAAAGTATCTCTGTCTGTCTGTCCGTCTGTCTGTTTGTTACGCTTTCACGCCTAAACGGCTGAACGGATTTTATTGCCTAGAAAAGGTTTTAGGCTACTTATTGTCCCGTTTTCACCCCCCACTTCCCAAAATGGGGGTTGGAGTTTGTATGGAACATTCCGCAATTTTTGTAGTACGACGCTGAAATTTGGTATGTGGACTATTTGTCAGAAACAAAAAAATATGGCACATTTTTTTTCCAAAATCCACCCCCAAACCCTTCACATAGGGGAGAAAGTATCATATCCGATTTTTCGCAGTTTTAAGGTTGATTTTATTGAAACTTGGTATGTTGATAGAAAGTAACCTGGAATAGGTTTTAGGCTACTTTTTGTCCCGTTTTAACCCCCTTTTATATGGGATTGGAAATTTATATGGAACATTCCGCAATTTTGTAGTACGACGCTGAAATTTGGTATGCGGACTATTTGTCTTCTTAAAATCCACCTCCAAACCCTTCAAATAGGGGAGGAAGTCTCATATTGCTGTAAGTCACAAACGATAAATCTTAAATTTTCTTTTTTCGGAAATCGGCCCAAAAATCCTAAAAAAGGGGTAATTTCTATTTTACTTTTCCTAGTTTCTAAAGTGAAAAGCAAAAATTGGTATGCGAAGCGAAGAAGAAGAAGCAGTGTTGCAGTATTAAAATTATTCTGTTTTCGTTACTAGGAAAGTAGAGCCATGTTATCCCGAATTTAACGCGAGCGAAGCCGCGGGCAAAAGCTAGTATTATAATATACCTAAACGGATATACATTATGTGGGTATTTATTTGATCGACAGGCAAAATCACCAAAGCCTCAACATTCGAGCGGTTATTTTATTTAAGTACGGTTATATGTCATGTCTCCAGGTCGGCTGGTATTGATGAGCCAGCGTGAGCAACTGGACACTGGGCTCAACACTTACAACGACTCGCAGTGGCACGTCCTCACAGTCACGCACAACGCCCAAGCTCTGCGGCTTGTAGTAGACGACTTTGACTATTTCAGGTAATTAATTAATCGCTATAGTAATACACGGCAGCACATCGCTATCCTTAATTCCGCATCAGCTTCATCATCAGCAGCACTCTAGCCTCAAAGAATGCACCACACTAGCCGAATTGGCAGTATCCGACACCTGCAGCTTAAATTGCCAACCGGAACGGGGGAACTCCGGATAATCTTTTTTGTCGCCCAACCGACATCTATTGTGCGACATATATCACAACGCAAAGAGATAGATAGGTACAAAAAGCATGGGAGTGAGATATCCTTATCAAATTCAAACCGCATGCGAGAAAATAGTATAAACAACTAGTGTGTAGTGTAATTTTCAGTAATAAAGTAAAAACGAGTTCTGAGTGGAGACCGCGTCTCGGCAAGCGTAGCGTAGGACGCCCTCCGGCCCGATAGACCGACGACTTGCGAAAGGTCGCTGGTGGAGGCTGGATGAGGAAAGCGGAGGACCGGGATATCTGGCGCGAAATGGGGGAGACCTATGTCCAGCAGTGGACTGCGATAGGTTGAATAGGAAGTAAAAAAACTTACATAGTCTTCGAGTAATAATTGTAATAACATACAAGTAGAGCACAACTCTATGGTTGCGACGGTACTTAAACTCGCGCGACGGTTAATCGAACGTCCTTGTCTAGCTATTCACTACTGCTTAAAATAATCATATTTCGAATGTCCTTTCTATGATTTCAGTTCGGATACACCTCCAGCGCCCTTACAAATACTGGACGGGGTGTTATTCGTGGGTGGGGTACAGAACGGGTACGTAGTTGGAGGCCGCGTGGGTAGCAAGGTGCCCTTCCAAGGGTGCATAGCAGATGCAACCATCAATGGCCGGTTGCTCAACTTGCTCGAGCCGTACAGCTCGAGCGGAGTCACCTTTGGCAGGTGTGGTGATATAACGAGTACAGGAGGAATGCCGCCAGGTAAGATGGTTTTTGTTATAGACATAAATGTAGGTAACTACAGCCAGCACTAAGAAAAAGTATCAATCAAGTTCAGCATTTAAGGAGCACCCAAATCACAGTCATAAATGCACTAACTTCATTTTGAGACCACCAAGATTTAAGATACAACATATAAGAGGAGTTCTTGATTACTTTTAAATTCAACATTATTTATTCTCATGGTTCTTTATGAATAACTAAATAGCATAGACAAACATAATTCGTCAAATAATACCTAGTTTAGTGAGAAAACGTATTGTTCTTTGTAGACGGTCCATGGGAGCCTCCAGCGTCGACTCCAAATGTCCTGCCTTTGCCACACAGCACCGCCCCCCACCCCCCCTCCCCCCCCCCTCCGCCTCCCATAGGTAATTTTTGAGAGATCATTAATGGGTATCCTGAATTCCACGAAAAGCTTTTTTATTCTTTATAGTCAACAGTTACACAAGGGGTTAACAATATTATTTTGAGTCGGAAGTCGCATTAAACCGATGGTCTTAGTATGGTAGTCGTTAGGTGGGTTGCGACCTAATTTCCCCATAAGTAAAGAGCCAGTAAGTTGACCGATATTATGTCAAATATTAATTAACGTCACATATTTTGATAAAGTATGTTTAGTTTTATACAATATTATAGGTGGAGACTTATTATTAGCATTGTATTAAACTTAAGTATTATTTTTGTAAATATTTGGTATTTATTTATTTTCGGAAGACTAACAGTCTTCCGAAAATAAATAATATATGAAAGAGGTTCCAACTATTATCAAATAATATCTTAGTCAACTTTTCTTTATCCGAATTAAAAGCGTACCGGGCTAGTAAATACCTACGCATTTAACTAGCCCGGAGAAGAAACCCAGTAGAAGAAAATAGAAAATACAATTTCTATTGTAACAAAATGACAATTAGAAACCTTAACAAGTACGTACTAAGAATTTTAGTAAACAAATGATACTGTTTTCAAATTGTTCTAACCTCATTGTGCACAGTGGACGTATTCAGAGAGGTGGCGACATCAGCGCTACCACGATAGCGCCAACCACCAGCCGCCGACACACAAGCGGCCACCACGCGGCGGCCGACCACTACACGCGAACCGCCACAGCCAGAGCCCGGCTGCCGGCTGCCTTACGACCCTACTACGAGATCGGAGACCCTGACGAGGGGTACCGCTTCGGTAAGTCACGAGCAAAGGTAAACTAACTAGATACACTAACACGAAGAAATATCAACCAAAAAAATGTCCGAGCCGCTTGACACACACTTTGACTTATTATTATATTTATGACATAAATTATTCATTAAAACTGACTTAACTCGTCATTAAAAGGATACAAAATTATAAACTCGTTTGCCTTAAAAGTTATACAACGTATGAGAGTTCTACTGAACAAAGGCCTCTTCTCATGACTTCCATGCAATTACATAAACAGATCGCAGACAACATCTAACGGCTACTCACCATCGTAACCAGGTCTGATTGTGGGTCGGCCTACGCTTCTTATTTCCGTTACGTGGACGCTACTTGAAATTTATTCCGCCCTATTGGCCATTGGTTACTACGCAATGTATGCCTGCCCACCTTTTTTGAACTGTCTACTGCTGGTAGCCGCAGATGACCTTTACAGCTTCACCGTGCAATTGGCGAGCGCAGGTGGCTCTCAGCCTTAAAAGTTAGCCCTGCCCACCGCCACTACAACTTACTAACTTTGGACTACCTCATTCCAAACCAACAGTGATCTGATCGTGACGACCTAATTTAACTAAATGGAAAATTATTTGTACAGGTACGAAGGAGCACAGTCGCATCGAATACAGCAAACTTCCGGGCCGACAAGTGGGAGGTTTCGACCTTACAATCGGTTTCCGCACATTTGACAAGCACGGCGGGCTTATGTTCTACGCCGGGTCGTACAAGGCGCCTGGCCAGTTCTTAGCATTGTATATGCGAAACGCTATGGTTAGTAATATTTATATGAATTTGCATATTAAATATGCTTTGCGTTTGGTAGATGGAGAAGACAATGGTACCATCAAAATCCATAATTTCAGTAAAGGCTTTCAACTTACACTTATGAACATTAAAATACAATATTTGACGTTGACGTTGGCAACTAAATTTAAGATGAAATATATAATATGCACTGATTGTGTGATAATTTTTATGCAGATACCACAGTAACATCTACTATAATTAAATGTCATCAAAACAGAAACAATTAAATGTAACCCATAATAGATATTTATATTAATTACTACTCATGTAATTTATTTGAGAGACGATATAAAGTCTACCTTACCCTAAGGTCATTAATATCTCCCGCTAAAACATTGAGACTTCGGCATAGCTGTTTTCGTTATGGTTCTGTTTTGGCGTAATATAAAGCTTTGACGATTCTAAACCAGCAAACAATAACCCACTTTAAATTCACCAGATAAACTTCGTATTCAACTGTGGCGGCGAGACCGCGCACATCACGTGGCCACAGCGGTACAACGACACGCAGTGGCACACCGCCACCCTCGTACGAAACAAGGGCCACGGGAAGCTCAACGTGGACGGCGTACGAGTGGGAGAAGCCAGTGTGAACTGCGTGGCGCCGGCCGTACTTACTCCGCCTTACTACTACGGTGGGCTGAGAGCTAATCGCAGTGACAGTAAACATCTGCAGGTAAGCAAGCGTTATAAGATTGATAATCTGGGTAAAAGCAAACTGGAGAGCGACTATATAATTCAATATTTATTGCAAACCGTTATGTAGTACAAAATGGAGTTATCAAGAATACATAGTATCTACATGTTGGTCCATCGTGACAAGTATTGTATGGTTACTCACCTCGATATTTCAGTGAAACAGTAATTTTTATTTGCAGTTCTACCAACCGTTCAAGGGTTGCCTGAAGGGGCTGTTAATGAATGGTCAGCAAGTAACAGAAATAAGTACTCGAGTTAACTCGCTCCGGTGCACTGACGCCGTCGAGAGCGGTGTCTACTTCGGGCCTTCGCACAGCTCGACTGACAGTAACTACATTAAGGTCTGTAAAAGGGTTTGATCTTTTATGGCTTCGCGGAGATATTTTACTCGCTCGTTGGAGTTAAATTTATTCAATAACCAAGCTAGCCAACGGATTGAAAACCGATGAACAAGATTGCGAAAGTAGACAATCGACAATCTAACATTTTTACTTAATCTCCTTTATTATTCACTAACGTGTGCCTTTTTCTTCTCTCAGGTGTGATTTGATGCAGTCATATTGCTTTATTATCCTGCATCCTAAATATTATATAATACTTACCTGTTTTTCAATGCAGCTCTTCAAGCTAGACAAGTTCAAAGTGGGCCAAGACATTACAATCTCGATGGAGGTGAAGCCGCGTAACAACACCGGTTTACTGCTCAGCGTTCATGGCAACCAGGACTATCTGATGCTGGCACTATTGGAGGACGAGGTCGTGGCTAGAGTCGACAACGGGAAGGGACCTTTCCAAGCGAGCTACAAACTCGGAGGCTCTACGCTCTGCGATGGCAATGGCACAAGATACACGGTGAGATTCCCTTCTACATATACTCTTAATCCTAATGCCCTAATGTAAAAGAGTAAGCATAAACCACGACACGAGTTGTGTCATGTATTCGAAATACCCGCAACTGTTTGCAATTCGTGTCACTCACTTTGCACAACCAACTCATACACTTTGACATAAAAACCAATCTAAATACATTTTATAGATTGCTATGAAAAATAATCAGGCATAATTTTTCATAACAAATCATTAAAATGCCATATTTTTTTCTTCAACAGTTCTGAAATCTCGATACGTGGTATCAGTAGGCGTAGACGGCCACTCCTCGGACGCTGGTATCGGTCTCTCTAGTTCCACGGACACGAGATATCCATTGTACATTGGGGGACACGAAAGCCGCATTCAGAGGCTGCGCGGCGTACAAGCAAAGCACGGCTACACGGGCTGTATCCGGAACATATCAATCAACGAAGCTCTCGTCGAGATTCCGATATCTGCTGCCGGAAGAAACGCCCATGTCGGCGTATGCCCTATAGATTAATATTTATATAAGTAGTCCACTCATTTCAAACTGACGATTTGTACCTAAATCCTAAATTTACAATTTTTTTATATATATCATAGGTTTAAAATGAATTTTAATAATGCTACTGTGCCTAAGAAATATAACATCAATAGATAAAATGCGTCAATAACATTTTTATTATTAATTCGTACATAGCATGACAATTCTTAATATTTTGACAGTAGGAAGCAAACTGCAGCCATTCCAATGATATTCTGTTACTTTTTACATCATTAAGCCATACAGTATTAAATATCTTTATCAAATATGTAAACTAATGACCCAAGTTGGTTAATTAGTCAAATGTGACATAGCGTGACATCCTTTGATAAAGATAAAAAAGTCAGTTTCTAATGAGTGGACTCTAGAAACGAAACGGGACAATTATAATTATAGTCTGCAAACCAACGAGACATATTTGTTTTATCGTCATTTTGAAAATATGTTCATGAATACTATGTTATACAATGAGTTTTTTTAACATACAGCATGTTAAACTCAAACATTACATGTAAGGTGCTTATGTAACATTTTAAGAAAAGTAGAAATCTGACAGAACAATGTTTGACGATAAGCATTTCAATATTATATTTTATCTTTATTATTTTTATAAAAATATTTATTCGATACTTAATGTACCTATGCATATTTATTTCTTAATATATATTGAAATAATATATTTATCAATATAACGAAATCCGCTTACTTTCAAAATAACATATAGATAATATACATAAAAATGACGTTTTATTTTTCCTCAATCATTGAAGATATTTCTTATACAGGAAATAGTTTAAAGCGCTCATAAATACTACATTTAAAACTTACAGAAGAAACAACAAACCTTGAAGGATTATCGACTTATTATAATGGGCAAAAATACTGAAACTCTCTAAAACTACCCTGAAAACGAAAGACTTAACTCAAATGTAAGTTGCCAGTTATGACTAGTGAGAAGCGACTGCCTGTGTGTAGCAATAACAAACCGAGTTTCTGAAATGACCAATGACCTTTTGAAAAATAATAAGTAATTATACATGGTGAAATCGAGAACATTTTAGTACATCAACCGTAATTGATACAAAAATCTAATATTTTTAAACCCTAAAAATCACGTAAAACACTTTGCGATTGATCAATAATACATATTACACAAAAAAAATTGACTTATTTTTTTTATTAAATATGGGGTGAGGAGGGTTTGTGCCGCTGTGACAGAGGGAGTAGGCGCGGTGGGGCAGGCGTCGCGGGCGCACTGAATAAAGTAGCATTAATATACCTATATGTATATCGCATTAAGAACATTATCAAGAATTGCTACGTAGTATAAATAACTATCGTGTTATTTCTTTTATGATAGTTATTTAAATAAATTTATAAACCTTTACAAACGTTTAAAAATGGTTGCTATGAAAAATAATCAGGCGTAATTTTTCATATGAAATCATTAAAATGACTATTTCACAATCGACGTGTTTAACGCTATTCAAACTTTCAATTAAGAAACTAGCAATGAGATTTTTTTATCATACTTTCAGAAACTCTGTGTGTTTATTGTTAAACAAGAGGCAACCATCGATTCTGATGTCTTGTCAAAAAAAAACATTCAATTTCTCAGTATGTACTAAAGGTAGAAATTTTTGGAAAAATCTAGAGATTAGGTAGCAATTCTTGATTAAGCTCTTAATGCCATATGCTGTAGGCGACCAGCGATTCTGACGTTAACGAATAAAGTAGTACGAAAAAGAGCTATAAAAAAGTATCGAATTGCTGAATGCAATGCGATAATTTATTTATTATTTATTTTGTGAAACTTTTATAATAAACATATATGGTATTAGGTACCCATAAAACATTCCATATTAATATGAGTACAATAATGGATCGAATGGATTTTGAATATTATAATAATTCAAAATACAACCTGTATAACGTTAATAGTACCTAAAAAAATATGATGTAGCCACTCTGCTACCACAAACCACCTCTCAAGGTCCAACCTGCCTTGACTTATATATAGATTAGCTGTTGTAATTAGTAAACCCAATATGTGATATACAGCTTGAAAAAAACGTCTATAGCCGCTGACTTCTAAATGTATTTAATTGTGCTATTCTTACAATTGTATGATAATACAAATTATTTACCGATATAAATCCGTCGTGTCATCCATATTTTGTTAACAAGGAATATAATGGAAAACTACACGTTGCGTTATTTGCCATTTTATTCCTTAAATATATTGTGTATAGAATTCAATACAATTACTAAATTGTAATAGTTTATTATCAATAACTATAATTTCAGACTATGGCTATGAAAGGTTAAACATTTGACACAATAAAACCAACAAATATCTTTAAAACATTGAACAATTTATTTTACACTGGCTTATTTAATACTTAAAAAAAAACAACCTCAGAAATTTCACAGTTATTTACAGAGCTTAAGAATTTCTCATCGAATATGGCCGAAAAATATCCTTTGATTTAGATTTAGTAATATGACATACATGTTATAGATAGTCGAAACAGTACAAGATACAAAGTAGTTGATCTACTTATATAAACACAGACTTATAAGTTAATTATAGGTAATTAAGGATTTGCATATGGTTTATTAATATGAACTGCTAGATGTTTAAAGCTATATAAATAGATTATTTACGAATCGGTTCAAAATAATTTCGCTGTAAATATTGTGCATGAACTTCAAATATTTAAAAAATCAAATTAATAAAATAGCTATAAAAAATTTAAATATTCTTTCTTTCTATATAAAATTGTTTTTGCAACACAAATTTTTACCGTGTTTTAACCTTTGAATGATTTTCATGAAATATTTAAATACAAAAAAATATACCTCTCGTTTTCTACAGTACTATAGGGGTGAGGGGAGCGAAATTCAGTGTATGGCTATTTAGATGAAAAACTATTTAAGAAGGATAAAAATCATTCATTAGACGCGAGTGCAGTTTTTCGATGAAGATCCCACAAGATCCTTTGGTTGTTAAATGAAGTTCAGCGCAAAATAAATTAGAAACAAGAATTTTAATTAAATAATTTCTATTAAAACCTTATTTTTTTACATTACATTTGTTCCTGAAAACAAGCAAATAAAAAGAAATATTAAATACCCAAATAACTCCTGACCCCGTTTCATATCACAAACCGACTAAATTTTTTACCACGGTTTCTACTCCTTACTTAAATAAAATACGACAGTAAAATCCACTTAATTCAATGTGTCGATAAAAACAACAATCATCAAATTCATTTACACAAAAATATCTATATCATGAGTAACATAAACGTCCATACAAATAATATTTGGTAACAGGAAACATATTCACAAACTCAACATTAGTCTTTCTTGTATTGGTAACTGCAGAGCCAAATTTCGTTTAGGCCATCATAGTAAATAAACTAATTTCATATTAAATATAAAATTTTATCGTCACACATAAAATAGGGAATCGTGCGATTAAACAAATAATTAAAATCTTACTTAAAGCTTAACACGACTTGCAGCGACTAGTCAGTAGACTGCTTAGCCTTTCATCTAATTAAATGACGAAGCGCAATAAGTCGCTTTTAAATCCATAGGTCTTAAAATATATTTGACGATATGATATTATTATGATAGTTCACATAGCATTCTTCAATTATTTAAGAGCAGTTAATTCTTGTTTGTTAATAATATTTGAAGTCTGCGTGGTTTTAGAGAATAATCATAGAATAATTTGGCAGTTAGATCACATCTTAAAATCATAATATTAATATTAAGAACATTTAAGTTTATAAAATTTAAGTGAAACAACCATATAGGCAATTATCAATAACAAACTTATCAAACGTTTATGTGAATAGTCGCCAAAATCTTTTAAAAACTAGGGCGGTTTACATAACACAATAATTATGGTAGCTTAATGATTGTACATATGGACAAAAATCTGGGCTTTACGAAAAACAATTTAACCTCCACGAATAATTGTAGATCCGACGACGCAGAAAAACCAACAGATAATGAAAACAAACTGGCTTAAATAAGAATTTCATAATTCAAACCCAAATTTAAGGTCAAATAGCCTTAGTGTTTAATTGGTTTTAAGCGAATTTACTACTATAATATAAGGTGATTCAAGTGTGTTGGGTCTAAAAATAGTGGGGATGCATGTTAAGCGCTTTCAATGTACCTATATTATGCATTGAAATATTATTTTAAATTAAGAAATCTTAATATAAAATATTGAGCGTTTATTCACATTAATATATATATTTGGATAAGTACTAAGACACAAACATCAACAAATACTCAAGTTCATTTGCAGATTTTGCGGGATATAAAATGGCCCATCTTTTCGAAGTCACCAAATCTCACAAACAAGGTTGCACTCGATAAAAATAATTAACGAAGATTGTGTGTACTGCCCTGTACAATCCTTTTCATAATTTGACCACTTCCTAGTTTATGAGCAATTAAAAAATCAGTTTTTGTGAACCTATATCAAAAGGAATTGAATTTTAATAAAGTTCTTAGGAAAGGACTAAAAGAAATTCCATTTTGAAATAACTATTAATTTCACTAATTTCAATAATAAAGATAGGCAACAAATGTTGCACCATATCAAATGAAAGGATTGCAAATTCACTCCTAAATATTTGCTATGTAATTTTTTTTTACTTCAGTAGACTGTAAAGACTGGTTAAAATGAGTAAGAAATCTTGTAAGGATCTGACTGATTCTAACAGAAATATCATAAAAAACTCATTGTGAAAGTCACAGAATGATCGCGTTCGGAATGTTTCCGCCGTAGTTCCTAGATGAAATACTAACTCTAGAATACTCGGATTGTTTGTAAAAATCACTTTTTTTCTTCTTGTATACATAGTTAAGAAGAAGATTAAAGGTCTACGATACACGTTCTTAATATTAATGAAAAAGATTATGATGCAAAGGAAATAGAAGAGTCCATGCTTTTAGAATGGGAAAACCCAAAAACTCCGAAATATTTAATTACGATTTTGAAATTCCGAATATTGTAATTACGAAAGGACAAAAACTAGACTATTATAAATATCTGAATTTTATTTGAAATTTCGTACTGTTTTATAAGCCCGAAAAAAGATACTTTGAAATTCTAAACTAAACTATTATTTTTATCAAATATAGATAAAAGATATTTATCCTTAAGTCATTTAAGAAGAGTATTAGAAGAATATAATTATAGTAACTCTTTAACTGATATAAAACTAAGCTGAAACCCGACCTGCCGTGGTCTTGTCTTGCTACCGTGGTACTAATGTGCTCTATACTAGAGCGCAATTTAAAACCCGGAGTAACAAGACTCAGACTCCCGGGCGAGCAGGAGCAGCTGAGATTGCAGCAAGCCAAACCTGCGGAAGCTAGCGTGGGAGTTTCGTTAACCAAGGGTGTATTCATTTTTATTATTATTATTTGAGCTTTGGGGGCTATTCAGCCTAACACAGACCTGTAGTCTCCTCGACCTAAATAAGATCTTTTGTGACTCGCGCCCTTTTAGAGTTTATCTAAAAGTTGGGCACTTTTCGGGAAATACTGAACTTTGTCCAATTTATAGATTTAATGCCACATAGACATAAAAGGTACAATGGTCGCATCGGTGTCTCTCTCTCTTCTGCGCAGAATCTGCAAGTGTTCGAGTTACTTAGCTTCATTTTGTTAGGGTGACTTTTTAGCTTGCAGTGTCTTGTCTGTGCCCGTACAATAACCCTGACTTTGGGTTTACTTAGCTATTATTTAGAAGTACAGAGGTTCCCTTCTGCGAATAGGCTTTGGAGTGAGCTGCCTCTGGTGACTCTAGCCAGTAGTTAACAGAGTCCTCAAGGAACTTCCATTCTAATACATTTTTCCTCAGGCTTTCGGAGATGCCACAGACAGGTTTAACAGACCCCTACGGTGGCATTGGCCACAGTCTTTGCGAGTTCATCGGCATTTGTGTTGCCAATTATGCCAGAATTGTGTGTAACCCTGTTATTTTTAATGTATAATGCTCCCAGGTCAAGTTTGGTCACGCAGTCTTTTACCGGATTTGATTTTACAGTGGTTGAGCCGATTGCTTTTAGAGCTACTTGACTATCAGAACATATTTTTATCTATTGGCTAACACGGTTTTCCAGTCGCGTAGCGTCCGCACATTCTATGATGGCGTATACTTGAGCCTGGAAGATGCAGGCATACTAACCCAAATTGGTGCTAATATTAGGCCTAGTTTCGGCTCTGTATACTCCGCATCCTACTGTTACCTATTTTGGAGCCATCTGTGTACCAGATTTCGATGTCTTAAGTAGATTGGATTGGTACTAAATGTATTCTCCCTAAGGAATCTTAGTATCTTTGAGCTCCATTTATATTTACCCCACTCCACTCTATTTTGTACATACTATCCCGCGCCTTATCCAGGTAACAGTTATAGGGACGGTAGGTTAAATACGGCATTTAGGGCGTTTGCAGGGTGGTTCCCATAGCCCTTAAGCCAAAATTGAGGCTGTTCTTGTAGGCTATTGAACTTGTTTTGGCTTGTCACTTATAGAACTTTCTGCCACCAGACCACGGCGGCGTAGGCCACCATTGGTTTATGGCTGTGTACAGTCAAAGGGTGATTTTGGGTCACATACCACATTTCGGCCAGGCTACCTTCAGAATATGCCTGAGAGTTAAAGGGGCGAAATGGGGGCTACGGAAATGTTCGCCTTTGTGATCACGTTATACCGATACGACTCCAAAAAATTTTACTTCCATTGAAAATGGTATAGTTATCCCAACGACAACAAAGCCTCATAGACGCCGCATGTAAGGCAAATAATTTCAAACAACACATTCTACTTATACGTCTTACTTAAGACACCAATCACGAAATCTCTCTTAGTATCGACCAAATCCATAACCCTGTACACGGTCTCTAGTGTTTATTACAAAATAAAATACGAAAGAGTCTTAACATAGCCCCCTGTACAACAAAATGGTTTTGATAATGTAGTCAAGCATCTAATTTTTTAAAAAGACTGCAACTTTTCATAGTAAAACCAATTTCAATATTATTATTGTCAAGAATCAATTTACCACAAGCTTAAATTACGCTGGTCTGAATTCGAAAAGCATTTTGTTTATCCGTACATCCTTTTATTTCTCAAATAAGTACTGCTTTTTCATTCTTTCATTAGCGTCACGCGTTACTAGTGCTGTGACATAATTAAACTGATGAACGAAGCTACTAGTATATTTTGAGTGTCCTATTACAAATCCTTTTGGTACATTGAAAATGGACTTAGGTAGGACAAACTATAATAAAAACAACTCTTTACCCAAAAGTTCCGTTATATTTATAAACGGACTTCACCCTTTAATAAAGTTGATATGAGTCGATTATGCTTGTCTCATCTAATGCCCACATGCTTGTTTGCATGCATGCTGGCTTCCGGGCATACATTTTTGCTTGTACTCATTCAACTTATGTTCTTTCGGAGATTTGACATTTGCAATTCATACTAATGATATTTCGGATTATAATTGATTCGGACTTTTGATAGTTCGGTAGTCTCGAATTCACGATTTAAAAAATCGTAATTATAAATATGAAGTCTTATGAATTTATTAGAACTGTTGGATTATTAACAACAGGAATTATCATACATGGGATTACTGAAATTCTGAATTCTGATAGGTACATTCGGAGTTCATAAAATTCGGAATTTTGAAAATCGTGATTTGTACTTATGTAGTGTCTCTTTTAGGTTTTACAAATCCAAACATGAATCAATTTAATAGCTATTCGTTGATCGTCACTCTTATTTGCAACCTTAATTACATTACATAACTAAGCTGACACTTTCTATACTATGGAAAGTAATCGTGGCTTTCCCAAAGTATTATTATTACAAGTTTAAATGGTTACAATAGTAACTTCAGAGAAGTTACTATTGTAACTATTGTAACCATCCTAGGAGATATAATATTGTAAAAAAGACAATCTATGCATAAAAACACCTACCTTTTTAATGTTAACCGCATAAATTACCTAAATGTGATAAATATGATAGCAATATTTCGTAGCCTATTGTTGGTATACACTTATATTTTATTATTATATTGAAATTCATATTACTTAGCTATTTTTCATTAAGTAATATTAAGTAAGTGATGAAATACTTAAGTAATGGTATTCGTCCTATAAAGAATACTCAAAAAATGACTTATACTAAATCTGTTTTATTACTAGTACCTACAAATGATAACGAGTGCTAAAATTCTCGTAACATCATATTCAAAAGGAGTCTTGGACTAAATATTTTAAATAACCTTGTCACTACAATAGAAACAATACTTATTTTTATAATGATGTTATTTCTAGCCACCGAAGTACTAGCGAAATAAAACAATTTCATGACCCCTATTTTTACAGTGCATCCATAAACATTAATGTTACTTTATATAAAACCTCTATATTTGCTACAATGAAGTATTATAATTATAAACGTGATTACACGTTACTTACGATGAAATTGGATTGAATATGGAAGATAAAGGGAACTACCAAGAGAACCCATTTGAAAATTATGGTTATCCTCACAGTGTATCTAAAACGTGTGTGTAAACGTGTTATCCAGTAAAATTACTTTTAATAAAACAAGATACATGGACATTTAAAGCAAATGCTAGATTTAAAATGCATAAAATAGGTAATGAATTCATCATATTAATTAATTTTTAGGTTTTCATTATTAGAATATTAATTACAAGTAGGTCCCTACTGAGATACATTCACAAAGCATTTACATCTGATTCAATTCCAATCGTAAATAGGAACGTATAAAATTTTATATCATTCTTCATCATTTGCATTATTATGCAATCTTAGTTAATATTATCTAACAATTTGGTGGCATGTGGTCTTAAACGTAAAGAACATTAATGACACATTAATAAGAAGTAATAAATACGTAACTTTAAATAGGTCTCTATCTATCCTATTATTTTGGAATATCTAATGCTTACTTTAAGATATACTGGCTTTAAGTTGATTGCCGACATCAACAATTAGATTAGATACTGAGTTTTCTGACGATTTAAATCTCAGTTCTAATTATGTTTATGGGTAGTTCATAAACAAAATTGCTACTACATAGTTATCTTATATATACTGTATGTTACGTTTTAAAGTAACTCTGGCACAATAGAAGCTTGAGAATGTACATTGCCTAGTATAAAAGGACGAGATAACATTTTTTTTTACCGTTTTTAGGAAAAGTGAGTAAGATAATCGATTCTTCTGTTCTCTAGAACCACATCCGAGAACGCAAACGTTTTTCTTAGGGGAGTATTACATACATTAAACTTTAAGGACTATTATACTATATCAGAAAAAATATTTACTATAAAATCCCCAAAAATCTACTTTTTATACCCGCTTTATCCCAACAACTAACACACGATATACAGTAATTGTCCTTAAATGGAAATGACGCTTATGTCCTAAACTAGATATTTATATATCAATATAACCGGAAATACAAGAATTTTTTAATATACATGTGCGTATATTAGATTGAATGGCAAAGGTGATATGAAAATTTTTGTATTTACATTTGACCATTTTCAATGACAACCATTGTAACGATCAGTGTTGCCACTCGATAGTTTACCATCGATAGGTTATCGATCATTGGGCTAAAGCAATACTACTGAAAGACCTATCGATATATCAATCAATACGATTGATTGTTTTGGCACAGAAGCAATAGTATCGATACTATCAAAGCTTGTCAAATTGACTATCGACGGTATCGATACTATTGCTTCGAGGTAACTATCGATAGATTGGCAAGACTGGTAACGATTAATGGTTATATTTAACGTTACCTATTCTTAGTGGTATTTGACTTCAGGGTTAACATCTTTAAAAGTTTATGCAATGTGCCTAAACGTCTGACGTCACACAGTACCAAACGTGCTTAGCACGTAGTATTAGGTCTTATACTTGTCTTAGTTCTAGTACATAGCTCTGAGAGCCTGCATGATTACAAAGGTAAATATATGTATAACAAAATTGTCTTCTTAAAACATTACCTCGATAAAAAATGACGTCATAAACGCCGCTTCACTTTGTGATATGTCCTGCCACGCTATTGGTCGTTGATTCTTCTTCAACTTCCACTATTTGCACAGCAGGCAGTACTGAAAACAATTAACGTCATTGGCATTATAAAGTGGAAAGAGTTTATAGGGGTAAACATGTGCTTAACGTGGTAATTATATAATTAACACGACTTTATTTTATCTGCTTATTTTCTTTCATGTTATCAATTTCCTAATCTTCCGTATATTTTTATAAACTTTTAGTAAACATATTTTTTTATTACAATCAGAATACTTTCTATTACTGTCCCTTTTTATTACTTCGGACGGACTGCTTCACCGGACAAGTGGCGAGCAAAACTTAAAATGTTCATTTTATAAAAACACATATGATTAAAATGATATGAGTATAATTATTATAAATAATAGCAATGAATTTCCATTAGCGCATACTTGTAATTGACAATTATTGACAATTATTTGACCGACCCCATCATTTTATTTAGTATAATCAATACCTTACCTTTAAACTTTGTATTTTATTTTAATATGTACATCATGATGATAAAGGTACATATTAAAATTAAATGGAAAGTTATCATCACCAACATTAAAAATAGATAATCTATATAATGCATCACATGTAAACATAATATTGCCTATGCTGAGAGGATAATAAAATACTAATTAGGATGTTTGCACATATTTCATCAGTGAAATATTTATATCGATCTAATTATGTAAAAAAAAAATACTTATAGTGGATGTGACCTCCTCGTTGTACCTATAAACAAACAATGATCATATTTTTTTTTAACACACCTGGGTAAATATTTTGGTTACATCTATGAGTCATTGTTGTTATTATGAAATATTATAATTTGCATAGACATCATAACAACAAGTTACACACTCCAGAATATATGTTCAGTAGCATAGATATTGTGTCTGAAATAAATAAAGCAAAAGCCTTTTTACCCCAACAAACATTATTGTAATACCTTCAGGTATTATACTCAACCGACAAGTTCAATCCGAAAACCATCTACGCTCGCCACTTGCCCGAAGCTGTATGGGTCATCAACAACCTATTAATCCGAAATAATACTACAAACCTGTATACTATTGATGCGGACTCTCAACAATCAACATAATGGACTGGTGCTGCTGTGTGTCCGCGTGGATAGTGGGCACAGTGCGCAGGCACTCAATCTGGTGCGTGGCCCAATCCTTCTTCTGGCAATATGTTGAACAGTATGGTGTGCGGCGGCACAATGAACATTCGGCAGACGCTTCACGGTTGCAATTTGCACACTGCAATCAAAAACATGTGTTATTGCTGATTAGTACTCTTTGAATCATCTAATCCAACATTTCTAATGTATTTGTTTAGAAGCTGATTAATGGTCGAATACTTCTTAACGTGTTGGCTTTAATTGTTGAATAATTATTTATGAGAATCAAAGACAGCAGGTCAACCCTGCTGTCAGATTACCATAAATGCTTTACGCCTTTTAAACTTAAATTTAAATGAATTAAATATTCTTAAACACACTAATCGCCTTCTGGACCGAGACAAAGCCACTTACTTATATAAACTCTTTGACTGCCATATTTTTACTAAGCAGACCAGCTCACCACGCCACGGTATCATACTAACTCTTTTAGGATAAAGTGGAGACAATGCTTTCGAAAATAATTATTTCAGTAATATGAAACTTTCGCATTTACGACATATTTTGAGCAAAATAACTCTTAATATACTCAATGATGATTTTTTAAATCGATCAATATTAATCAAAATAAACATACACAATAGGATTTTTTTTTTTTTTTTCATCATGTGTCGACTCACTAGAGGACTCCTTAAGTCGCCCATGACCTCAGCACGTTCCCTCTTTTAGTTTACGTCCCACATTATTATAATTTAGTGTTCTTCACGTGATTAATCGATTTTTTACAACTTAGGTACAAATTGACAGTATAAAATTAACACATCTCAAGAACAAAGTCAGTGGCACTCTGGACACTTGTACATTGGAAGGATTTCAAGGTATTTTTTTGTATGATCTCTGAAGGCTATGTTGGCATCCATAGATATAAAGACATTTTACAACAGTTCAACAAATACTTTGATTTCTAATATTCATACAAATTAAACTAAAACCTCCAACCAATACAGACATGATTATGCACACAAATGAATGTGGTGCTTACTAATTTAAGTAATTTACCAGTACATGGATACCGATACTGAGACCTGTGCTTTGTAGAAGTGGTCATTAGTTCGATTCCGACACAATAAAAACAATGTCTGCAAAGAATATTTGTGTCATATCTAAGTGTTTATATATTTCAAATGTGTAAATAAAAAATGGTTATTTACCATAGAATAGATAAAATATGTATATTTATCCATAACATTTGGAAAATAAGGCTAGAAGATGTGAGTGTGCTGTAAGAGTATAATTATATTAATATTAAAGAAAAGTGTTTTAATTGGTATAACACTTTTTATACCTACATTTTTAATTTTGTCTTTACAGGAAGGGTTTTGATCATCACAGAATTCGAGGAGACTTTGGCTGCTGCCTTTATTTTGATCAACTATCAAAACATGACTTCTAGTTGAGTACTTGGTCTGGAATGTACGAACTTAAAGGTCATTATGTAACTAAGACAATTGTATGTTCATTGAAAGACAGTGTATAGTCAAAAACTATAGCTAACTTATAATATAATTAATTATATAACAGCCAACAAAAAATATGGGAAAAGGGACTTTTTAAATAAATTATTTTTTGTTGGACAATTACTATCACCTGAGGTAGACCCAATCTAACGTTTTTTCCCACTATAACAGTTATGCTATTAGTTTTTCTGTATTCAGGGCTAGAGGATGAGTCTGGTTGTGAAATTACTGGATTCTGTGATTGAACATATTTTGAATATCACATTAGCATTATAGGTAACAGTTACACTTACCACCAAGTGGGTTCTAACATTGTTAAAAAAATAATACTAAAAGTGTTTCATTATTTCAAAGATACAGGAACCTATATCCAAAGTTGTTGTTCATAATCAACCATATTGTCAGAGTTTACATACATGAAAAAGTGATAAATGTCATAGAATTAATTCAAATAAACAATGGAACAAAGCAATGCTAAAAGCATGAAATTTTAATTGTTCATGCAAGAGTTACATTTATTTTTTAACTAAATAGATGAACATATAAAACAGAAAAAAATTAAAGCAAAAGCAATTATTTATCCTACTTTGCGGTAAAGCTACACAGACATACCTTTTTCGCTTCAGAGTCTTCTAGATTCTGTAGCGAGGCCTGTTCTGCCTTCACTTGGGCATCCACGCTGGCAGCCAGCAAGGCGGAGGCGCGCTCATGCTCTATCCTGTCGAGCTGACGAGCGCTCACCACCCTCACGTCCTCCACGCACTGCTTTAGCTCTCCCGCAAGTCGGATCAGAGATTGTCCAATGTCATCAAGCCGCTTCATTACGCCACTCATATCTGGGACAACTGTAAAAGTAATGAGAGGATATTTAATTAGTTTTTGTATTTACACTGTGAAAACCTTCGGTTTAATAAAATGCGGGATTGGTCGATTGTTCAATAATATTACCCTCATATGCAAGAATTTGTTAATTACTGATAGCTTATATCCTACTAAACATTTATGCAGGCAAAGTCAACTTTAGTAAAATACAGCGCAGGCTTGTTTGTATGAAGTTCAGATTCAAACTACACTCACTAAATAAATGGTTTAACATGTACATGAAGTAGAATATTAACAGGATCATATCCATAAGCTTCAAACATCTAATGAAATACTTAGACTAAGGTAGATACATATGTATAATTCAAGACTGATTAAAATTAATAATATAAACGACGTACTACTAGTAATCAATATCAACATAATTTATTAAATAAATGGTCAAGTATTGCATTTGTCAATTTGAAATGTGTTTAAAATGTTCATGTAATAAGTCAGTTACTTATAAAAAATTAATACGGTTATCTATTACATATTAATCAAATGAGAGTGTCTGTATGTAATATTGAAATCACATTTTTATTCTTCGTGCATATTAATCTTTTCGGAATATATATGCCAAAAAAAAAACAATTGGTGTCCGTCTGTATATTCGTTCTGGGTAATCTCTGAAATGACTTAATGGATTTGGACGAGACTTTTTTTGGCCGGTAGCTGATGTAACAAAGAAATATATAGCCTGCTTTTATTCTAGACAAAACTTTTTATTTTGGAAACGTCAAGCAATGTTTTAACGCGCGGCGGCCTCACGTCGCGTGACTTAACGAAGCGATTTTAGGTTGTTTTACTGCGGGAGAATATCTTATAACGGGTAATACCGCGGGGAACAGCTAGTTGATATATAAAAAAACAATAACTCAACTCGCCTAATGTCGAGGTCATTTGATATGAGCAGTATTGATCGATTGCCTGGAGTACCTACACAAAGTACTTGGAGTCCATTCAGGAATGTCATAATTGAACATTTCAATCAATTGATTCATATAAAGCAGCAATTATGAGCATCGGTGGCTCATTGGTGTGAAGTTGTGGACTGTGTCTTTCCGAACTGGAGGGTGTAAGTTCAAATCCCGCCACGTAGCAAAGTATATTCGAATTTTCGAATTTATATGTACGTTTATCTGACGCTCTTATGGTGAAGGAAAACATCGTGAAGAATCCTGCACAAACCTCCGAAATGATTCTAGCATCAGCTTGTAAAGTTTGACATAACATTCAACTAGAAAGCTCAAACATGTCTGGCCTGAAGTTCAAAATAATCATTTAATTATTTACCGTAGTTTATGAAGTGTACACAAACATCGGATAAAGTACGAAAAAACAGCAAAGCTATACGATTCGCACTGCTTTTGTTAATACGCTCTACAGAAAATCAAATTTCAATAAAGCATATTATTTATTTAGATGTCGCCAAGTCGCAAAAAAATCAAAGATCGGACATAATGTACACATTCGCTTTAATAAAAAAATATTATTTTCGCCATACACGAATATAATTACGCATTCACCGTCATACGTGTATTCATACAGCATTATTTTTGTCTAGCTTTTTTTATTTATACAATACTCTTTTTTGGTTGAGTAGCTGATGGATGTTGACTGCTAGGAATCGATTGGTCTATGTGAAACTCTGTGGACGTCTCTATCATCTCTATTAAACCTGCTGAGGTGCACAAATGGACATAGATCTCATAGGCAGTGGACATATGAAGCAGCAATTATACTGATTATTATAAATTTTATGCCAATGGGGCATTAAGGTAGAAAGTTTCTTGAGTGAAGACCACGCGCAGCGTAGAATGTCTACCAAGATGCAAGATGGACGGATAACGTAATTAAAGTCGCCGAAAAGAGCTGGATGCAAGTCACCTCAAACAGCAGTGGACGTCCAATGGAAGAAATGATATAGATAATTATATCTTTTTTGTACAATCCCTATTAGGAAGCCAGATAAAAGAAATTATGCATTTATTTATTATTAACAGTGTTAAATTCAATGTTATTATTAGCAGTAAACTCCTGGCAAGATAGAATCTAAGCAGTTTGATGCCAAATCAAGGTTTTAATGCATATGAAATATGCTTCAGAAAACTGTATAGCAAACAGATAGTTACAGATCATTTTTAAATATGGGATAATTTTTTGATCAATAAGTCCAAGTGCAATTGGGAATACATCCAAGGAGGTATCAATCAATAAATCGATAATATCAATCAGTTTGAAACATTCTCTTCGCAAACCAAATTAATGATTTTTATATCAATAGCAATGATGAATGACGATGAGTGCAGATGCAGATGTTCAATGACTTACTTGCAATAAATCAAAAAATCTCGCAATGCGCAATTATGCATATCTCCATTTTATTACTACTTTACATAAGTATAATACAATATGAGTTAAGTTCTCAGCATTCGTGATTTATCCGGCGTAATGTAGATGGGCTTTTGGTTAAAGACTCGTAAAGATGTACGTATTACTCCTACTTTATATAGTTTCAGTTCCACAGGAATATTAAATGGATAAACCAGTATTTTTTTCAGCGTCGACGGCACATTTGCGTGGACAGTTGCCTTCCGATCGGGAGTGTGCAGGTTCAAATCTCGCTCAAATATGTTTTCGAAATTATATGTACGTTTATCCAACGCTCTTACGGTGAAGAAAAGCATCATGAGGAAACCTGCGCACGCCTGCGAAGAGATAGAAAGGCCGTGCGTGAAGTCAATCAATAAGCACTAGGCCTCAACCTGCAACTTGCAGTGGTTATAGTTTTTTGCGCTCAGCTCTTTTAATATGCCTATTGATGTCAATATCATTATATAATAATATCATTGAAGTTCTTACATTTTAGATAAGGTGGGAATGACGACCCATTTGGTGTTGCGGTTGAGACGTCGGCTGCAACACCAAGGGTTCCGGGTTCAAACCCCGGGCAGTACACACATTTGTGTTCATAAACATGTCTGTTTGTAATGGTCTGGGTGTTTTCTATGTGTAATATGAATGCATTAAAAAAATGTAGATAAGGCTTCACGCTTAACTTGGGGCTAGATAGCGCTGTGTGAATGTCAGTGGATATTTATTTATTTAATGTCTCAGCATACAGCCATTAAATCAACATCTACTGCACAGAGTAACTCCTGTTGCATAATAAATACCATCATAATGCATTCGAGCAGTGCTGCCCAATAATGCCTGGAACTCGTAATGTTGTATATAAGTAGAAATACATCTAATTGAGTTTTGTTGCAATGTAAGAGCCATTCTAAACAAGTTACTGTCATTGTTTTAATGTATTCGCCATGTTGCTTTGCCATAAGAATATAAACAACACAAATGGAATCTTACATAATTCAAATACAAAAGCATATCACGTATAACAAAAAACGCTCAGTGCCGGTAAACAAAACGATTGCTTATCACTCACTGAATAAAATATTGGAACCAGAATCAGATTATTCATACCATGAAAAATTTAATACATTCATAAGAGGTAATTTTTTAAGTATCACCAGTATTCCAAACTGTGTAAACTATTTAATGGTTTTTGACTTAACAAATTCACTGCAACAAACACTTTATCATCATTTGATAAAAACAATGGATGTCACAAAAGATAATGAAATAAAAATTCGCATCAGCAGATGAATATTTTATGACTAAAATAAAAAATGCTTATGCATCGAACTTCAGTACCTACCAACAAACATAAATGCACTAATGTATACAAATGCAAGGAATATGCCTAATCAACTTACACAATTTGCATTTTGCAAGTACAACAGGTGTGAAGCACAATTTGTAAAAAATTTGGCAAACATGCACACATATTTTTATTTAATACTGTTTGTAATATTGAAATAACAATTATTTTCTTCATGTATATGAACAGTACATATTCAAAAAACGTTTTTTTTTTGTTTTTGTCTGTTTGTTCTGGATAATCTCTGAAATGGCTTGACAGAATTGGACGGGACTTTTTTTGGCAGATAGCTGATGTAATAAGGAAAAACTGAGGTTGCTTTACTTTAAAAAAAAATATAGTTAAAATAAAGTGATGTTGGACCCGAACGGCAGCCACGCGACGAGTGAGCTGCGCGCTTTCAGATGACTTAACAAAGCAATTTTAGTTTATGTTGTACTGTCAGAGAATATCATACAACACTGGGCACAGCTAGGAAGCAATAAAGCTTTATGCAAAATAATGGTAACAGATGTGAATTGACATTAATTCAGAAATCCTAGGAGAGTTGTAAGGAAAATATCAATAAAATTACCTGTAACAGGTTCTGAGGGTGCCTCAGGATTCTCCAGGAGGTGGTAATCAGTACTGCTATCCATGCCTTCGCAATTGTCTGCCAAGCTTCTTTTGAATGACTATTATTGCTTGTTTGATGAATATTGTCTACTTCGCTTTCACCAATGCTGCTTTCTTGTTTAACCTTTGTTTTCTTTTCTTCTCCATCCTGATTTGTTCTCCGCTTCCTCTTATATGGTGTGAATAGACGGACAGGGCCCATGGCTGTAAAAAAAATTAAACATAATTAGAGAAATGGATTATAGGTTTGTGTATTATATAAGTAACTAAAGTTATCTATATTTGTGTTAATAACAATAAAAAATATATATATGATGAACATTACCCTACCATTGTATGGTACCAACAAAATTTAGTTTGAATGGTATCTGGTAAGTAGTATTTTTTATTCCTCAAAAACACTATTTTCTCATGAGAAAGCTGTGTTAAAACTAATTAAACAATCATACATAATAATCTAGGAAAATAATAAATAACCTGATTGATCATCACAGCAAGCTCCACAGGTGCAACTAGTTGCGTGAGGTGTTAATATTCCTTCATCAATCAAAGCTTGGATGCTGCGGCCACCAAATCTTATAGATCGCTTCCAGTCTTTGCTCGAAGCTCTACCACACAAAGCTTCAAACTCACTAGGAGTATACCAATCTAATCCATAATTAATGCATCTACCCCTTCCTCCAGATCCAAATCTATGTTTATGTAGTTCAGCTGATATGTTCTTGCACCTGACAGGCAGCACTGGCATGCTAGCCGTCTCAGCCCATGAACGCAGATTTGCAGCGCGCGCCGCCGGCGCCGACGTCGGTGGACTTTCCTCGTGACTCCGCGCAGTAGGTGACGGCGGATTCTGTATCACAATATGCGTTGCCTTTATATCCTCAGGCACCGGCCCGCCTGATATGAAGCCATTATCTACACAAAGCATAGGCTTAAAATGGGGCAACTGGTCTGAAGTAATAACGTTGAAGGTTGTCCCCGTGATTAGAGTTCCCACAGGCAACGACACTGGCACAGTCGCAACTCCGTTCGAGTCACTCGAAAGCCTCGAATTTTTGATACCACTTGCCAAAACTGAAGCGCCGTCACCACGATCGGAATCGTGCTCGGCACCGGCCGCTAACGGATCGGCATCGGAAACTTCGGTAATGTCCGGCATAACGACGTTGTCCGAACTTCTGTTCTCAGCCATCGCTTTCATACGACCGCCCCGTATCTCCCTCTCGCGCTGCGGACGTTCCCAAGAACCACTCACATGAACGTGTTTCAATCTAGTGTGCGCATGAGAAATCAAATTAAATTACTTTTCGCCATTACAGGCCATTCAGATTAAAGTCCGCCATATTAATTACTACACGACGAAAACATTCACGTTCTCAAAAGAGTTCCTCTATGATCCCACACGCTGTATTAAGGCGGTAATTTTTAAATGTTCTACTCTTTTTTGCCTTAAAGCACTCTAAAAATAAATGTTCATGAAGTTCATTTATTTCACAGTTCGGTTATTGATTTATGTCCAAGGTAGAAGAATTCTACATTTTATTTGAATTTTCGAGAATTATTTTAACTTTTCAGTTCGTTCCATTCTACCACAAACTAGAAGCACATTCTGACATCTCTAGCTTATCACTTAAAGTATTACGATAATTTATTTGCAGCACGAAAATATATAACAACCTACTATCATATTTCTACATATTTTATTGAAAAACCTTTGAATTGTAGAATTTTATTTTAAATTAAATTTGTC
>PQWD01009188.1:0-29067 GCA_019425675.1 Leucinodes orbonalis
ATCTAAGTATGGAAAAGGACTTTTAAAATAACGGGAACCCTTTTTTTCTAACTGACTGCTGCTGTTGGCCGCAGATGGCCTTACAGCTTCACCGGGCAATTGGCATAACCCTTTTTTACTATATATGTCAAGGAGTTTTTTGTAATAATCACCATCTCAAAGGATTTTTTTAAAGATAATACTGGTTTTACTTGAATAACAACTTATTCCTGCGCTAAAAACTCATTTCAATATGACATCGGATTCAAATTGAAACTTCTCGACTAAAGCTTTTTCAGTCACGTGAACTTATGCAAAAGAAAAACCCCAATGGTTTCCTCGAAAGCACTAAAGAGTAAAGTGAAAAACACTCGATTATAGACTAGACGCTCTCGCAATTTGTCGACTCGACGTAATTTAGGCGGGAAATTGATTTTTTATGCCATTAAAGGGCGGCAGGGCGCGGGGCGGGAGACACGAAACTTATCGGTTTTTCGCGCCTCGGGCGCTGCCGATTGTGCCGCGCTGAAGGTCAATGGCTTTATTCGTTGCCTCTTGTATTCCGCGTTCTAAATGCAAGTTAAGAACCTTCTAGAATTTATCTTTTGATTTCTTGGAATACGAGGAAATGATTTTTCAGCCTATCTGCGAATTACCCATCATATATCTTGTATATTCTGTTTGAGCATATTAAGAAATGCATTGTGAAGAGATTTTACAATTTCAATAAACAACTTCGACATACAAACTAGACGAGACGCTAACAAATTCATTTCATAACTTAGGCTTCAGTATCCGCGTGGAAATGGATTTTTTTGAAGTTATCATCTCAAGTGGCAAAAAGAATCGTACTGCATTGTTATATCTTTAATTGTTCACAATCGCGGCCCAAGTCGCGGCGTCTACGAAAGTCGATCGAACACGGAAGCGTCTAAACGTAGGTATATTGCAGCTCTTACAATTCGTCTAACGCACACATTCGCCGACCGTACAATATTCATCAAAACAAACGCACACATTGACACGCTCGTCTGCCGAATTACACGCACACATGGACAGTTACGAGTGAACTATCCCGTTGGTGGTGTGAGTGAATGAGAGGGAGAGTGTGACGAAATTTCACTTTCCGTTTTGGCAACGTCGCGCGGCGCCCCCGTCCGTCGACATTGTGGGGTGCACGGCGCGACTACAAGTAGTTCGTTCTGAAATCGAAATTTTTAAAATGCTGACCCGACGAAAGATTTGTTGCGTGTCTAACTTCACTTGGTAAATGTAACTTCGGTTTTTAAACGTTATTTTCAATGAACTTATCACAAGTGGCGTCGTTTTAAAATGGACAATTCTATTTTCATCATAACATCAACAACACCCTACGAACTTCAAAGGATTTGATAATAATATCTTATTAGCCACTAAAGCTTACTCGAGCTTAAGACGCAAATTCTTTTTACACAGTTCCGAACAATAAGTTTTTTTCAGCGAATTCGTATGGTTAATCAGAGGGGAGCCGAATAAAAGATAGGAGTCGCCTAGCGAAAAAAATAAAAGTGAGTCGTAGTAAACTAACGGTACAGTGTGTGGGGCATTTCGTACACTTCAAAAGCACTGACGATTCTCGGAAGTGTCATCGTGGAGTGTGCGAGCGGTGCGGGCGTAACGCCGTCTCGCTCTCACGACTATCGACTCACAAAGGGACGCTTGAATACGATTCGTTCAATTCACAGTTTTGTAATTCCGCGCGCGTTTCGTTTAAATTGAAACTTATTTTCCGCGATGACAAATGCGACATCATTTGCTTATCGTGTATATTTTAAGTGCTATTTTTTGGTGGTTTGGGAAAATGTTTACATACGTAAACTTTCTCTTCGCTAGAATGGTAGATGCGAGAGTTTTCAAGTGCATTCTCCGAAAGCTCTAATATACGAAGTGCCTAATATGTTAGTCACATTAATTTAAACTCAAATAAGAGCTTTAAAGGTTATTGATACCTGACATCACTGATGCATGGTATCTAAATTAATTGATACTATTTTTGAAGCTGATGAAAAAGATTTTATGGTATTTTCACCACAACCCGAGTATTTCCACATAACAAGCAGTTTTTATTATCTACTAACTTAGTGGTATATTTATGGTATGGTATACCATATGGTAAGTTATGGTAGGATTTCACAATACATTTTTTTAATATTACTATTGATTTTTTTATTATGCACTTTACGTCAATAATACTAAGTTATACTGGAATACCAAATTTACAGTTGGATTGAAAAGTATCGTAATTTATTGTCAAATACTTTTGTCGAATTATAGCCCAGAAATAGCATTAGGGCAAGTCACAGGATCAGCCTGAAACCGTGGCCATCTGAAGCTATCACAGAATATTTTATTCATTTTTTGAGGGGTTTGATTGCAATTAGTGATATTATGGTCATACTTTTTAATTGAATTGAATATAGGCATATACTTTTGCATATTGTTTTGTGATTGTTTTATAGAACAAACAAGCTTTCAAAAGTTGCGTCTTATTTTTTTTAATTTTGACTACATTCGAAGTTTTACCTTTTATAACGCCAAGGTAAACATTTTCAACAAACATTTAAAAATGTTTCTCCTACAAGTGTTTCAAACTAAATTCGAAACCTCTACATTGTAGTCTTAATTAAGAATTCATAATAAACTTGACCTATCAAAAGTTTCTGCTAACGGTTCATTAAAACGACGAAACGAAATGCTGGAACAATATTCCCCTCCAATAAGGAACTTGTGTAGTGCAAGAGCTTTTAGAGTCCAGCTAAAAGCTCATGTGTTATCTTGTCAGAAGATTATTTAGATGCTGTTATGGTAATTTGAGGCACATTCAAACTAGAAACTATGTAACTATTACTATTATTATTATAATACTGGCGTTTTGCTGTTAAGCGATGAGGCACACTTGTTAATTTGCTATTTTAAAATTCTAGGTTTATACTTATGTAAAAAATGTACAATGTAGGTCTGATGATTGCGCTGCGCGCACAGTTACGTTCTGGAAATTGTACTGGTTTCCACGGAAGAACAGCGTAGAGTTGTCTTGCAGGCACCTCTACATTATAAGCTGAGTGGCGACCAATTTAGTGTTATTGTTGATTGTTTAGTTTCAAACTAAATTCGAAACTCTTACATTGTAGTCTTAATTAAGAATTTCATAATAACTTGACCTATCAAAAGTTTCTGCTAACGGTTCATTAAAAAAATCCACAATGAGTTTGAGTCCTAAATAAAGTCATAGTACAAACAAAAAATCTATTACTTGAAGTACTGCGCAGCAGTTGAATGTTTTTAACTCACCTCTTTTTCAAAGTTTAAGTTTATATTTATGTTTCAACATTAAGTGTAGTGTAATCTTAAAAAATGTATCATTTCCTTGTTTGCAAATCAATGCTCACTGTTTGTGTATCTGCACTCATGTGTTTTATGTGAACTACTTTGTTAATAAAATGTTCCTACTATTATGTAACGATTTCTCAGTATTAGTCATCATTTCATCTTTTGTGTAGAATCACTGTGTCTTAAGTAGTTGTTGCCACTCTTTATTCACTATGTATTTATTAGTCAAGTCAAAAACATTTATTTCAAATTAGGCTTACAAAAGCATTTACGATTAATCTGTGAATAAATTAATCTGTGCAAATGATGCTGGTGTAGAAATAGCACTGTTTTCATGTTACTTGTAAGCAATATTGTTCTCATTGTTTTTTTACCCAAATAAAAAAAACTACATACATACATAATTTGATTAGTTTATTCATGTATCACATTCCGAAATTCACATGTCTCTTGAGTTTTCTTACAACTGTAGCAACGAAATAATCTGTATCGTTGTTTTACGATACGAACCACAGTTTCAAATCCCGGGCCTCACTGTGAATCCATTAAGATAATGCCAAGGTCTCGCCCGACAAGTCTATTTCTCGAACTGAAATTGTTAAAGGTGATTATATAATGTTACATTTAACTTTAAGGTAATGGCTAAGTTTGTGCGTGACATACTTTAAAGATACTTTGACTTTATTATTAAATAAAAATAAATAAATAAATATCACTGACATTCACACGGCTGTTTATTTGAAATTTATAGATAAAGGTATTTATTTATCATTTAATCTGCTGGGATTCCAGACGCAAAGAAAATCCATTATCTCTGCATAAGACATAACTACGAATCAAATAATTTCGTTGGTTTAGTGGCGTGATAAGCACATTTATAGTTTAAAAAAATTGCTTTATTTGTAATTTAAACATTTATCAAATTTTAAACATTTTCCTATTAAGTATTTCATAGTAACCTGTCTTACTCTAGCGATTTTAAACGTCCATGTAATAAATAATACGTAGTTTTCTCCGTTTTATTATTTGATTGGTATAGATGGGGTTATGGGTGAGGTAGTTAGTCAATAACTTAATAAGCTATATAATAAAGGAGCCGTCTCCCCTATAATAAATTATAAACAATGATGCGAGACTTTGTTTAAGACTTTGTCCAGCAGTGGACGTTATGCTACATCTATAGCAGTACCACAGATTAAATATTATAAAAACTCATATGAGATATACTATAGATGTAATCTACTCAGCAGTTTATTTATACAAAAAGATTTGTTGCCAAGGATATATAAAACATAAGGATCTAAACAGAGAATTTTTTCGTAGTGTACCATGTGATGAAAGTACGTAGTTTTATTATTTTCCACCAAGGGTTCCGGGTTCGATCCCCGGGCAGTATAAACATTTGTGTGTATGAACATGTCTGTTTGTAATGGTCTGGGTGTTTTCTATGTATAATATGTATGTATTTACAAAAAAAATGTATATAAGTATATTTATCCGTTGTTTAGTACCCATAATACAGGCTTCACGCTTAACTTGGGACTAGATGGCGCTGTGTGAATGTCAGTGGATATTTATTTATTTATTATTATTATTATTTTCGATCGGATTTATGATTTATAAATTATATTTCGCTTAAGGCTTGAAAGCTTCACGCATGTCAAATCGATTGGCCAAGGCTTTGCGCAGGCTGCGCAGGAGTCGGGTTACGCCGGATGCGGCCGCGGAAGTGGCATGGCCGCCGGACGCGCGCCATCTTGCTTTTGCTCTTGCGCGCGCGCATGCCGCGACGATGTCTTTTTTCGTTTATTGTGAAAAAAATATGTTAAATTGAAATAAGTCTGCAAGTCATTGCATGCGGTTGTAAAAATAAATGTTTTGAGTTGTGGGTGAAAGGGTTTCTTAAAAAAAGGACATAATGGAGTATTGATCAAAATCTCTACTTATAAAAAACTATAAGAGTTTTTGGCTACGTTACTAGTGTAGTTGAGTTGAGAGGCTATGTAATTGTTAATATATATACCGGGATATATATTGACAACTATTTTATGAAGGTAATAAACTTTATTTAAAGATTTTTTTTAACATAATTTGTGAGCTGTGAATAATCATTATAAATATAAAATTTATAATAGAACATTTTTTATTTTATTCTGATTAAAGACACTTTGTTATTAACTAAGACAGATGGTGAGATAAAGAACCCAGCCTGAAATTGCTCGCCGAACAGTATTAGATGTAAACCATTAAAGTATTATGTTTGATCCCGTCCAAATAAAAGTAAGAAAACACCATTCTAAAGCAACAATAAATCGTCGTCTGCATCGGGCTTCACGCATCTGCACTTCGCGATTCGGGTTTCGCACAAATTTGAACTTTGCCATATCAAAAATAAGGTATCTTATCTCACTTTGTAATCAAGGTAATTCTGTTGACATTTGACAGCCCAGATAACCGAATAAAGTTGTATTGTTGTTGGGTTTTGGCCAAAAAAAATTGTATAGAGGCCAGGTAGATGCTTTTGTGCGATGTGCGCTTTCGGCGCATTGTGTGAAAGCTGCGATTTTGCGCAACGCACAATGTCGATAAATTATTCGCTAATTTACTGTAAGATTGCACCTGGTGATTGTCTAACTTGTGGTTGCGTTTGCATTTGTTTTCAGAATTAAAGCCACGTTCCAATATGAGATTGTAAAAGATATACTGGTTTTTTCTTCTCAATTTACATGGCATACTTATTATTATTAGCTTATTGCCCGAGTCCTGTATCTACAGAAATTAATTTTACTCAGTGCAGTCGCTATGTTGACACATACACGAATATATTTTTCGTAAATAGAGATTATTATTTTATAGGCATTGGATATGTACTTTAATTTTCATAAATTAATCTGAGTTGTTAAATTGATTTTATCAATTATGTGTGTTAAATATTTTAGCAAAAACATCATTACAGCTTGACATTTCGCGAAATTTAACTGCTAAACGAAGGTCTCTCTAATGATTTTCACATTGACCGACCCCTCATAGTGCATATCAATTAGCTATTCACCAACTTAACCAGATCATCCGTCAATCTGGTAGGTCGGCCTTCGAATATTCTTCTAAATTTGGCAAAAAAAATATGAGTATACTGAAAGCGCCTAATGTGAAATATATGTAACTTTTATGATTTCTAATAAATATTCATTTTTTTTGAATATACGCTTCTGAATAGGTTTTGAACTGTATCTTAGTCATCATTCTTTAAGCTATTCTCAAGCTCATTTAAATCAACAGCACTTGTATTAAACTTTTTTCGATATAACAAGACTCGCAAAGCTGATTTTCCGGACCAACTTCGATCGTCATTATGAAAGACTTATACACGTCTGCGCCAACATCTAAGCCGCAAATCGGACTAATTATAAGCGGAGAAGAGAAAAAAAATCACCGCGCGGCACCGTAATTAGAGAAACGGCAACAGAGCGTTTTGCGTAGAAACGAGAAACGGGAAAAATGCAACGTCGCATTTTCACCCCCGATCGTTCCGCCCCCGGGTGACTCATTCAACCTTTCAACTTGAGCCAGAGATCGTTACCACGAGTACTCGAACGTCAATTACGTGAGTTATTCATTGTATTGTACATTCGGACATTTCGTTGTTCCCTAAACGATAATTACGTGAGTTAAATATCAATGGTACCGTCGAACGTTTTTAGTTTTGTTTTTCCTTTTTGTATGTACAGGGGTGAACTAAACATACAAAATAATAAAGAAACAAAATTAAAATTGTAATCTAGCTACGTACATCGCTCCCGTTACCTTTACGTTGGTCGCCATCCTCCCGCATGTCCGTTGCTTCTGAAATAGACTGAGTAACACTTACCTGCAACAAAATTAATTACATGTTAATACGAATTGTCTCGTTTATTACATAAAAACAGACACGTTAATATCGTGTTAAATAGTTCTGACTGTGACTTAGTTCGCGTAGAGAATAGAATATAAAAGTCTTGGTTACAATAGCTATTTCTATATGCTGATGGAAATCCCATCAAAATCGGTCCAGCAGTTCCGTGGATTAGCCGGAACAAAAAGACACACGCGATAGCTTGTAGAGAAAGTCCCTACAAGCTATCGCAGTCCACTGCAGGAAAAAGGTCTCCCCCATTTAAAAAGACAGAAATACCAAGATTTAATATCCTATATGAATTTTTATCATATTATAAGAATCCACAAAAAAGCATATAAGTCAAAATCTTAATTTTATAAACAGACTCTAGAATATGTTGTATCTAAACAATATAAAATGTGGAAATTGTTAGGTGTTAATTTAATACACGTATGCCTTAACAAATTTACATATATAGTTCTTTTTGCTTTAGTTGATTTTTTGTGTGTTTTTAAACTAGCATGATGGTAGATAACTTCGGCTTAACAGCTGACGAGTCCACATATGGCTCGAAGTTTTGATGGACTTCATCAATTTTATGGCTAACTTTTAACTAATATATTTTCAATTCAATGTCATCATTTCCCGATATCGAGTTTATGGACACCTTATGTTTGTTATCTTGCGAGCTTATATTAGGAAAATGCATTCTTGTGTTTTTGTGAGAATACAAGTTGGTATATGGTGTTGAGAGCGTCGATGGCTCAGTTGTGTGGACTGTCGCCTTCCTACCGGGAGGGCTGAGGTTCAAATCCCGACACGTACCAATGTATTTTCGAATTTACGAAACCTTCATGCACGCCTGCGAAGAGATTCGAAGGTTGTGTGTGAAGTCGTCCAATCCGCACTGGGCCCGCGTGGACGACTAAGGCCTAATCACCCTATACGGGTAGGCTCGTGCCCCTCGGTGGGGACGTTTAATGAGCTGATGATGATGATGATATGGTGTTGGGTCTACAGAACATTCAATTTCATATTGTAGGCATGAACGTATCAAAAAATATGGACGGGGTCTCGCTAACATCAAAGTGTGTTAAATCCGGCCAGTTTTTATATGGAAAACCACAAAATATTAATATTTGACGGCATCTGTCAACAGAGCTATAGATAATGTTAGGAAAAAAACACTAAACTGCAACACACCTGTGTTGCAAAAACCGCAGTGAACAAAAGGAAAACAATCCAAAATTAACGTATCATAAGTAAATGAAAATGCGATTGAAACAATAAAATTGCTATACTAAAAACATTTATCGTAGTATCATGGTTTAATTTCTAATCAAACATCTTACTCGTGTCACTATTGTACTATTTCTACACAACTTTTTTTTAACTTATCTTACTACACATACCTATGTATATACACATATAGAGCCATGTTCGTCAAATGTGTCAATCAAATAACTCAGGTAACGTGCATAATTACATTATTACTAAAAAAAGCTAATTTTTTGTATATTCCTAGGATATATTTGTAAATTTTGCACACTGAGTAGGTACGATTGACGAAACATTTTACATTAAGGCAAATTGAAATTAAGAATACGAGTCTAAATATTGGTACTTTTATTCCAAAAACTATGTAACTGCAATTATTTAACCAATTAGTTAATTCCCAATTAGAAATCCGCAAGATAAATCCAAAACAAAGTTGTATAATAAGTAATAACAGACAATGCATTCTATGACCAAATAAAAAAATATATATTTTAAGAACAAAATGGTTGCATACCCTGAGATAAAGCCTAGTGATTTTTTAAATATTTGGAATCGCGGATAATGGTCGAATGTGATAAATCCATCGGCAGCTGAGGCGCGCATATGGGCGACTTCCTGGTGTTACCTGCGCAGCTGCGCGGGCGCACGCGCGTGTACAGTGCGCCGATGTACGATTTTCAACCTTAACCTCATACAAATATGTGACTACAATGCTAGACTACTTGCTGAGCACTGTACGCGTCATGTGTACTCGCCTATTACGTTTTTACATTAGGATCCGAGCTGTTGTGTGTTATCATTATCAGACATATAGTTTAAATTAACGTATTATGTAGAATTTGTATTTATTTATTTATATGCTAGTAACATGGTATTGCATTGGTGTTACATTAATAAAGCCGATTCATTGATCCCGTGACACCCTGCAAAAAGAGTATGAGAGTTGTTCGAGTAAATTTATAGATTTAGAATGAAAACAAACGAAAAAGATGAAAAACAAACTAAATACGGTTCAATTGAAGTGCGACGGGTCGCGGGATTTGATTCTGATTTAACGATGGCAATGCATATTAAACCATTTTAATAATGAATCTAACAACAAACTAATTCAACTTATATCTGTATATCTGGCAATTTACGTGAGAGTCATAAATCGAGAAAGGATCTTTTGTGACATAAAATTAGTTGAAAAAAAACGTTCCACTTAATAAGATATTTTTAAAGTTAACATCGTATTATAGGATTTCTTAGAAATACATAACAACTCGATAAAGGTCAGTATGAAAGGTTAAATATGACGTACCAATCTCTGATAGATTGATCGATGGCCTAGCTCTACTCACCATATTAAAATGTTGGGATATTAAACGCTGTACGTAACTTAACTAATAATGATGTTGACTGGATTCAAAAGATAGCTAGAACGCTCATTATGAACATTTATTTATATTCATATCAATTTAATGCCATTTACAGACAAAAGGTCGGTGGCTCATTGATGTGGACTGTGTTCCTTCCGATCTGGAGCGTGCAGGTTCAAGACCCGCCTCGTGCCAATGTGTTTTCGATTTCGACGCTCCTACAGTGAAGGAAGCATCAGTGAGGAAACCTGCGCACGCCTGCGAACAAACTCAAAGTTGCGAGTAGACGGCCAATCCGCACTAGCCCGCGTGGACTACTAAGGCTATACGCCCTTTACGGGTAGTTCGTGCCCCTCGGCGAGGTCGTTTAATGAGTTGAATGACGAGAAAAAGGAAGATAAGACGGTTCAATTAATCAATCAAGAACTTACCTTAATATTTAGTGGTGGTGTGTTACTGAATACATGGTAATAAGAAATAGCAATATATATACAGAACACCTTTAAATGATACTGTTTTAGTTGATTTAAGAGTTTATTGATAAATTTGACTATTTGACTACTGATTGAGAATGATATAATTGATATGAGTGGGCGTCCGCCTTGATGTCGGTAAAAAGTGTACTGTCTAAGGTTAAGAAAATGACGTGTAAAATGAATTGACCTAATTAGACTTAAGCGGAATATGATTAAATGCACGGTTACCGTACAATAAGAGAGGCCCATCCGAAGTTGTTTTCCGTTAAACGGGGTTTTTTAGTTTGATATCGAAACATTGTGCTGGTTAGATAACGAGTTTTAGGTAATGGACGGCATAGTAATCAGGACCGCCGGCTAAACGTACTATCCGAGAAGCATCATTGTTTACAAAATCTGGTGTTCTGTCTAAGTACTTAACTAACTAGGAAAAAGCACAAGTGACTTTTACTATGCGGTGACTCCGAGGATTCGAATTTCCGACCCTTGGACGTTGGTCTAACTTATCGATCTGACATCTTCATTATGAAAGCAGTTAACTATGCCCTTATTAAATGAATGTCTTTACTATCTATTAGCCTATATGACGATATTAAACAACTGAGATGTTAATATCAATGTCGAAAACGTATGTTTGAATAAATGGTCAGGTATCCATGTTTTATGGCGGCTAAACATCAGTTTTGTTCACTCTATAAAGTTTAAAGGCGACGTAATTATTCCGTCTAGGGATAATTTTATCTCCTTCAAACCGTTGTTTGACCTTTACAACAATTACTATTATGGAATTTGAACATTCTAAACAATGCCATGAAATGTCAGCGTTGTAAGTACCTAGGTACTGATAAGAACACTTTGCAAAGGAATTAATTAACACAAACAATTAGCTTTTACAATAATGATTATACGTTGCAAGCATATTGTGATGTTTTAACAATGTCTTTTTGAAAATAGCAAATGATTGCACATGAGTGTTTGATATGACAGGTTAAAAGAGAAAGGTTTTTACTTCATATTACTAGTTTATCCGACTGCCGAAGGAGGTTTATGTTTGTCAAGCGGTTGTATGTAGATTTCTATGTTCCCTGCTGCAGCCTAAACGAATTAGGATAACACATATGAGGTGTCATTAGATTTGTCTTTATAGCACGATTATCACTACATAGATTAAAAGGAAAAAGATAGAGGACATTAAACGCCATTTTGTAAAAAAAATAACAAGCTCTATAAATAGAGTAAAAATATACGTCTTTTATTGTATTTTCTATCAATAATCTTCATTATCATGGCCTATGTTTCACGGCAGGAACAGGTCTTCTCTAACAGAACTCTTTGCATGGTTCGGAAACAACCACGCGGGCCCAGGGCAGATTGAAAGAAAGGCAGAAAAAACCATTTCCGTACACAAGAATAGCAATGGATAAGAATTGTAATAATTAAAATTGCACAATAACATTTGAACAAGAGATTCGAAAATAACAAGAAAAAACATTAACGTCCAAAAGGTCCTTCCTCAGTATCAGCAGCTGCAGCGCTATTCGACGCACCAGCACTGTTATTCTGGCGGGACCTCTTGAGTGGATGGATTGGTGTGTCATAACATCCTACTCCGACTCCTACCTCCATCCTACTCCGACGCTCTTACGGTGAAGGAAAACATCGTGAGGAAACCTTCATGCACGCCTGCGAAGAGATTCGAAGGTTGTGTGTGAAGTCGTCCAACACGCACTGGGCCCGCGTGGACGACTAAGGCCTAATCACCCTATACGGGTAGGCTCGTGCCCCTCGGTGGGGACGTCTAATGAGCTGATGATGATGAACATCCTACTTCCATTATTATTATGTTCTCCTAGTACTTTTTTTAAGCTGTTGTATATAATCCAAAGATGTACCCATACAAACTACTGCAAATTTAGAGTTCAAAAGTACGTTGATTTTTACCAGTCGAACTTTTGCTACATGAATGTTGCCCTAGTTCAGACTAATAACTGAACAATAGTCATATGACCCAAAATAGAAGCCGGGACTTACGGCTTAACTTGCCCTCCAAAGCTCGGAACAATCTTTCTTTTCAGACAAACAGGTGATTCCATAAAACTGTCGATGAACGCAGCAAACCAAGGAGGCATGTAGGCAGTTTGATTTTGATACTCTGATCACCTATATCTTGTTTGCCAAATTACTATTTTAGCAAACATTGTGTAGAATATGTGTAGTATTAAATATTTGAATGCTATGTTTTTTAAAAAGAAAAGACTTTCAAACTATACTTATTAACTTAAGATCTTTTTGGAATATGATAAAAAGTTAACTACAATGCTTTAAACATCACGACAATATGTTCTATGTCAGCATTGAAAGCTCCTATGACCGACGCATAGAATGGAGTCTTCTACCTGGGTGTACCATAAAAAAGGTCAACGAACCCGCGACAGCTGCTCCAATTCAACATGGCGGACATTTATGTCAAAATTAATAAATGCAAGCCAGTTCTCGTTTGATGGATCATGTATGGAACGATTTACTTAGCTCATCCTTTATGCGCTGACTGGAAATGCGTTTTTGTGTGGCACCAACACGAATTTGGGTATCTATACTCTTTGTATTTAAATAAGGAATATTAAGTAACGGGTTGCTTAACAATTTCAAGGATGTACCAATAATTGTAACAATAAAACCTCAAATAGATTTTTCTAGAAATACCCAAAAGTTATAAGTCAGAATTATTATGCTTTGCTCTAAGATACCATAATATGGAATGTTTAATTGTTAATTGATAATATATGGATATTGACTGAGAAATCAACTGAACTACTTCTTTCCGATCAGCCGAAAGGACTTATTTCTAAAAATGTTTTATAAATACTCGTATGTTGCGAAAATATTCAGTAGCGTAAAACTTAGGTTAACACTTTTGAAATAATGTTTTATCCAAGTATTTTATGCCTGTATTATGGATACTAAACAACGGATAAACATACTTATATACAGTACAGTATACACATTTCATTGTTTTCTACACTTTAGATTTATGTTCCATACAAACAAGGCGAGTTTGAAACAGCTTTTAAGGACAGATGCGTGTCGAATATGTTATTAACATTTGTGTGAATTAACAACGTCACTGCTTACGCCATGTTATTATTATTAATAATAGATTACGATTATATATTACACGAGGTCACGCTCTAGCGAGTTTAAAAGAAAACTAATTATAATCCTGATGGAATCTCGCTTGCGGGTCAACTTGTAGTTGTCACTTAAATTGGCACACAGTTAAATAAAGAGTTATTATTTAGACACTATTCTTAGAAGTGTCTTATAAATCTGAGTTATTAGGCACAATAATTGATGTATTAAATTGCTGGCTGAATGCGCCATGTTTTTTATCTATGGAACAACAATTTGAATTTTCTTTTCTTCGAAAATTATAGACAACGTTATTTGCTTCTGCATAAAGCAACTTCAGTATTTGATGTCACAAACGACACGATAGGACATCCTCCATTTCTGACAAACGCGTACATTGCGCCAATAAATTACGAACGCGACAACCTCAATGAAGCGATAAGTAACTCCAGTTGCGACTGTCGCCAAGTGTTTCCCAGGCCTGTGTCGGAAAAAGAAAAAAACATGGCATAAATCAAATAAAGGTGCCACCGTATAGCATTACAGCGAGTGAACGCGGCGGAAGCGTTCGAAAACCGAATCATAAATTATACTTTACAGTTCCCGCCGGGATCGGGTTACGTGCAGTTGTCACGTAATTATGATTATCGTCCATCGATGGTGACGAGTTTAATCGATTCTACGTGAGCACCCGCTCCCGATTCGTTACGAAATTCGATTAGAACAAGATTTAGTTGAATATTTCAATTAATTAGTTGCAGCTCTACTGATATAGAGTTATCTACTTTCGTTTTTACTTTTACGTTTTACAACTAAACACGATCCTGTAACGGTTTTTTTCTTTTGTAATTAAAAATACAACTCAAAACACATTTCGCAAATTTACAACGAGGCATGTGTGTTATTAGCAGTTATATTTTAGCAATTATAAAAGGCACCTGGCATCTCAATTGTACTAAATATTGAATAGTTGGCACAACACTACCAGCTAAACGGTCTATTCATCGCAAGGAGCTACATCGTTTTTATTATGCGTAATTGCTGCGTAAGCACCCTATCATCCCTTAATCGCCCTATCGCCGGCCATCTTTGAAAGAGTTCTATTTACCTCAATTACACGTATACACGTCGTATCTCTTACCCTAGTGCATAAAAAACTGCAATTTGCCTATCAGTGCTTGGGTCATACAATAAACTTGGCTTATACCCTCCCCAGTGTAGTAAGACCTCCGGCCCCCTCTTGCACTTGAGATATCAGGTCTTGGAGGGACCGGAGTGTGGGACTGAAGGGTTCAGGTTTAGCTGGTGAGTGCTGAAAGGGTATGGAAGGCTTGAAGCTGCGAGGTCGTTAGCCTCCAGTTGATTGTTCGATGAGTGCAGCAATGACTCACTTGTGAATGTAAATAAACGGGAAAATATGTGGGGAAGCGGGATAGGCGCGGGTTATATCTAGATTTTTATATTTCTCGATCGGTTGGAAGCTGCTGGAAGCTGCCGTTGGAAGCTGGGGTTATCGACGCATTTCGGTTTACGGGCTGATGATAAGTGGATTTAGTTGAAAAACTGAATAATTGTGGGAAAAATATGGACTACACAAATCAGGTTTTGCAGCACTTGAATCTAATTCTTTGTAAAGTTTTATGTACTATGTGTTTTATAAAACGTTTAATAAAAAAATGTTTTAAAAAACTTTTAATTTAATTTACAAAAAGGTAAAGAAAACTTTTAAGGGATATAAAGAACGTAAACACATATATTAGGTACATACTTGTAAGCACCAATATAAATATTACTGATGTTTGGCATGTTCTTTTACTCGTAAGCTTAAGTAACTAACGGTACCCCTTTAAAGTTGTATACTTTAAATATGTTTGTATATTATCTAGGTTTAAGTCAGTTTCTCAGTTGGGGCTGGATAGCATCGTAATATTATGAATGTCATAATAAATAAATATTCACTGACATTCACACAGCGCCATCTAGCCCCAAGTTAAGCGTGAAGCCTGTAGTATGGATACCAAATCAATGGTTAAACATACTTTATACCTTTTTGTAAATACTTACATATTATACATAGAAAACACCCAGACAATTACAAACAGACTTGTCCATAAACAAAAATGTTTGTATTGCCACGGGATCAAACCCTTTTTTACACCAGATGGGTCGCAAATAGTACTTTAAAAATCAATGTGTTGTCACTGTACATTGCAAAAAAAAAAAATATTAATTCATAGTGCGTACGAGTTAGCGTCCCTAACCCTTATGCCTAACTAGGCAGTTCGTTCAGTAGGTTACCTGTCCCCTCCTAGGTAACGCCTTCGCAATGTACATTATGTAATGCAAGGAAACCCTGCTTGGGTATTGCGCGGGGAAAGTTCAGTCAGCTTATTTAATAATTGGGTCATTACGGCGATATTTATAACTAAGAAAAACTCGGAAGTTTTTTATTGTTTTAAATTTGTCAACTTTTGGATTTGCAAAATAGAAAACCCAGTTTCATATATTTAAGGCAACATTACATAACTCTCAAAAATAACCATATAATCGCTTTGTTAGCCTCAATATAGTTTCGAATGAAAAACAGATTATCTATAAATATGGTCGGAATTGTATAATTGACCCCACGTCCCTTCTAATCCCAAAGATATAGTGAAATGTGCCAATAATTATATGTCAATAAAAATGCATACATATAATACAGACTTCAACTGTTTATGGCAATAAAAAATATCATCCAAAGAGGTTGCATCACCCTTTCAGCTGGGTAACGAGTGCAGATTTGTAGGTTACGCGTGCAGCCCATTGCCCTGCAGCGGGGCGGGGCCGTACATAACCCTATATACACATATACACCCTACACGCACACATATGTCGGGAAACTGCGTAATTCCCATTCCTTTGACGTCCTCAACTTGTATGTAACCTATTTCTTAATTAGATTTTTTTGCATTTTAAACATCGAATGTTTTTGACTTTGAAAACGATTGAACGTTTTTTTTTAATTACTGATAGGCTAAAAACTTCTGCAACGTAAGCTTTATATTATGCAATAAATGTTAAGGTAAAACGTCTTTTCGAAGTTTTTAGTAAAAAGAGATAAAAATCTTATGACCATGAGATCATAAGGAAGGTCTTTTGTTATTTTTATTTTGTGTCCTTTATAAGAATTAAGTATTTTAGATGATTATTTTACGTCATAATATGCTGTGCGTATTGCCAACAAAGAATTATCCTGTGAGTTTCTAATATGGATAAAAATTAAGTGACATATTCTGGCTTGGAAATTAAAAAAGAGTCCAGCATTGACTTTATTATTGTATACATATTATTATTCCGCTAGTAATTTACTCCAACAAAATCATATGTAGACTAGCCTAGAAAATACTGGCACCAAATGCAGCAACATCTAAAAATATTTTAAAAACAATACCGCTCATTCCGATCGCCTATTCCAGAGCAGAATTAGACCTCTGACGTAGGGGAAGTGGGGTGGTCCCCACGGGGTGGGTTCACGGAGGCGCGTGTCAGTGGGGAACTCTAATGAACTGTACCGAACTAGCTCGTTGCGTGCGTAACTATATCTTAATATAGATAAATATGTAGGTACTCGACAGTTATGTTTAATTGCCATAAGATGGCCAGTATTGAGGACTTATGGTTTGTTTTAGCATAGAGTTTGCAATATGGAGTTTGATTTTTAAATAAGGTTTACGGTTAATACGATTGTTTATCTTTCTCTTTAAATGATGTTCGAAAGGACCTAATCTAAATCCCTGGACAGAAATGATAAATAATAACAGTGAAATTTTATGGTATATATTCGTATTTATAAATATTTTGTTTCTATTGGCAACGTATTGAAGAATCAAATAGTTTTTTATAAAACAAGTATAATTATTGAATTTAATCGTGAAATGAAAGTAGAAATCAAAGAATAATAATTATTTTGCAATAAATTATTTACATTTATATAACTAAATACAAGGAAGAATTCAAAAATCTACATATACAACAAAGGCTAAAATTAGCGATGACATTAAATATCGTTTAAATTATACAACTAAGTTCCACTAAACCAAATATGGCAACCACGTACAAATTATCATGGCACAAAAGAAAAAAAATCACCAAGTTTACACCAACATCGCTGTTATTCCAGCGCATTCTTTTTCAAACCGTTCACCTGAAACTAAACCTTTAAAGTTATAATGAGTCGGTGCGTAGGGAGGTGCGTGGCAAACCGTGCCCGCGCATAGTTCCGCGCCCTGAGAGCTACACTGGCTGGAGGGCTATTAGCACGATTTAAAAAATAAACTTACGCTGTGCTAAAGAAAAAAATAAACAACGTTTTTAACGCCGCGATTTATGACTGGCCAGTATTTTTTTATAAATTTTCGTTAGCAGTTTAAATGTAAGGTTGGAATATTAAAAACAAAGTTAAGGATGAGATTTTGCGCAAGGTTACAATATTATTGATTATTTCACTTAAATATGAATTATAATATGTGTCTCAAAATAACAAACTCTAACCTGTTTATTTTGACGATAAACAAAGAAAACATGATTTCAGTGACTCGACATTTGTTATTATAATCTAATAAATTATACACCGCAATCCAATCATTGAATTGGATCCATTTATTCCGTTATACATAATCATCAATAAATTCCATTATTGATGGTAGAGAACGTGCATTTTTCATAAATGTTTATAGCAGAAGGCCGGGGTCGTAAAATGTGATGAATTACGAGATTTGGGCGTACGGAATCCAATTTTAATAGTAATAATAAAATGCATCAAGTCCAGTTTCATGTTTAGTGCATGGTGGGGTGCAACACGCACCCCTCACGCACTTACGCACACATACACGGCGGTATGCGTACGAACGCACACAATCGCAGGTCAACAGATACTAGGGCTGGCACACGAGATGTATGGTTTTATACACACAATGAATACTAGCATGATTTAATGAAATAAGCTAGAATTGAAAAATTTACTTTTGTGGTAAAGTATGTAATATTCGCAGCCTTTATTTGCCTATGGCGTATTTGGAATTTCATATCTAAATACAAAAATATCAGTTTTAGTCTTCCTTAGTATTCCTAACCGACTTTTGAAATATTCATTGAAACTCTTTGCAAAATTTCTTTGAAATTCAATTTGTCCATCACACTAAATGTCATTTATAGCGATATATGTTGAATGTGTAATTATCTCATGTCAAAACAATTTTTTTTAATTATGAATCTGATTCGATTATAAACAATATATTTTGTACAACACACTCATTATGAAAATAATTACGACAATTTTTTTGCTGAAATCTTATCAGTAGAAAACAACAGTCCGAACCTGTGGTACATTCATTTGACATTCATATTATGAAAGTCAACATATTGCTCTTTAACCCTTTGAATGCCAAGAATCCAGACCTAGAAATAGAAAACCTATTGTTTCTGACGCCTTAAGGTGTCATTGGCATTCAAAAGGCAAATGATCTTAATTGAATAAAGATTTTTTAAATATACAGTTTTTGTAACTTTATTTAATATTAAATTAAGTGACATTAGTTTTGAGCATCCCTACCGTAGGCGGGTCCTGATTGGTTCATCGCACATGTGTGCGTGCCTATTCGGTTGTAGAAAGAGGTCGTACGGATAGAGTTATTTATACCGTGGTGTTCTAGGTTGTATGAATTAGTTGCGTGCATTGGGTAGTCTTCGCTAGGAAAAGTATTGATTTGCTGCATACTATAGGGAGCTTTCGCGAAATGAATGTTCGGGTATCTTAGAAATTGGAAGTGGATGAATTTAATTGTATTATTTTTGTATATAATTATTAATATACGACATTAGGATTATGTTAGATTAAATGGGTTTTAATAGCAATTGGTTAGATACTTCTTGCACTTTGGTTATAGAATCGTATGGCACTATTGAATAAAAAAAGAGCTTAAGTATAAATGTATGCTCGAAAATGTGATGAACATTGTTATAAATAACACATGAAGGTCAGCTTCGATACAATAAGATTATGCGAGTAATAACGTTATTATTAATTGTAATATCATGAAATCAAGTTTTTTAATTCTATTGCCGACGCTGCTAGCCAGTGCTCGCCTCTTTGGCGGAGTCTCTTATATTTCGTTTCATATAAATTTTATCATTTTAGTTTTGTTTTAACCTTATTAAAATAAGTTCCCAAGAAATGTACATAATTGGTATGTTCTTAAAAGTTCGTTTATTGAAACTTTATTTAATTGCATACATGTAAGTTAAATTGAATAAACATTTTCGTAAATCAAATGAAACGAAAACATCATCTACATATATGAACACAGTTCCAAATTTAAATCTGTTAATATTAAAATAATGAATTGCGTAAATCAAAGCAGTGCACCGGTTTAAACCAGTTCGGGTTAACCGTCTTTTTTTCTCGTTACTTGAATGAGTACCAGCTTTAATTCTCTATTTAAATTTTATTATCAACCGACAATAGTCCTTTTATTCCATGCCAGCTTGTATGGCGGCCATGTTGGGACGCCTTGCTTTGTAATGGGCAAAATAAGTTTTACATTAAACGTGTTTTAATACTTTTACTGTATAGATTAATAAAATTATCTCTATGTGGTCTTGCTTTACGAAAATTGAAGCGAAGTAAAATAAGAAAGATTTTGAATTTCAGCTAAAATTACGGTTATCAAGATAAATATAAGAATAGTAATGTATTTCAACTATTGAGATTTATTGATCTTTCAAAAGTAATATGATAACACTAAGTTGAATGAATTTTGATATCATATAATACCAAAAAAATATGTACGGTCGGACTTTTTTATGAATTACAGTTATAAAAAAGTCCTATCATATAAATACGTAATTCAGGTCCTTCATTTAACTTCAAGGACTAAATTATCTTTAGCGTCTTAAACTCAAACGCAAAATAAAATGTATTAAATCTGTAACTTAAATATCACTGCAGCGGTTTATATATTATATTAATATTAATAAGCAGAATAAATCTATAAGTCATTGACCTTATATAACAAATAAAGCGGGTCCAATGCTTTTGCTTTAATCGTCCGCAAATTCCTTTCATTAAACAAATTGTATTATATCCGATAGATCAAATACTATGGCGCTTTGGCCACAAGCCTGTGACATATAAATTTTCCCCAGACATGGGAGGTTAATTAATTTCCACAAAAATAATAATAATTCATTTATTTGCTGGAATATGGTACAAGTTGTTGTTGAGATTAGTGCTTCGACATACTCTATCGAAATTCGATGTGCAAATGTTCTTAATTGAAGTTATACAACAAAAATATTACTGTTATCAAAATAAGCTTTTATAATTTGCTATTATATATGTCACATTAATGTTATGTCAATACATATAATATTAAATAGATGAACTACACTCGTGTTGTTAATTGTATAAACATACGAGTTTCCAATACATTAAAAACAATAAATTTCGACCTGCAGGGCCTTGATTAGACAAAGAAATAATGAATTTTATGAATCACTATATTTATGTAAATCCAGCTGCAGCAATGATGCGAGTGTCTTTATGAAAAACAGTTGACAACTGTTGTTTATATTACGATAAAAAACAAACGCGAGCATTAGAACTGACATCAAAAGCACAGTGAAGCCGGTGCTCTGTTACTGAAAAAAAAAACATCTAATTTCTAAATATTCCGTCAGCACGGTCCGCTTTAGAAAATTAACACAATTCACAATGCATTATTTGTACGCGTTGCTTAGTACGCCAGATGTTTTATTTAGAAATTAAAATTTGCCTTCCATTGTATGGAATGGAAATAAAATGCTGTTTTTAGCCTTGTTCTAAAAGTTATGTAAAAATGGAAATAGAAACATTGTTACTCTATGGCTTATTCTCAAACATTTAAAGTTATTTGAAAATAAGTACGCCTACTTGTTATCCTTTTATCAATTGTTGCATAATACCATTTAAAAGAAGTGTTTCAATAATTCACAAGCCATACCATAAATAAGTCATGTTTTATTTAAGTTAATTGATTATGAAAAATAGATACAAAAGCATAAAGAGTTTCCTCCAAACAATGACGGCTAATGAATGTAAGACAGCGCACTGGTACGAAGAAAGAATAAAAAAAACAATTACGCAACGTCGATCCCTTAACGTAATAGTATAGAGCCGTGCATGCAAGATGCATCATTAATAAGTCGATTCGTCCTGCCCGTTACATCAGCTGATATCACAAAAAGCACGACTTAACATCTGCCGGCCGAGGCCGTGAATCATCGACCAATGGCGCGTGCCTCAAAAAAAAAATATAAAAAAATCAAAAGTGTAAACTCCGGCCGTCCGTTATAATCGCTCACCCCACCGTGGTAGGCGGACACAGACACACGTGCCACGATGCCTTGACTCCTGTTCGAAATTCAAGTTTCTGGCATAAAATTTGCCGCGGCTACAGATTGCGTACATTATGTTTTTTTTGTGCCAATTTTTTATTGGAATCTTTGCTTTATGATTTTGGTAATATTTTTATTGGTGATTTAAGCTGTTATGATATATACGCTCTTAATTGAATTTTAAAGGAACGTTGATATATCTTAGAAAATATAAAATAAAATAAAGAGTTTGCTTCTGTTTCCTAATAGCAATTATATGTGCGACAAGGTCGTAGGCTCGAATTTTACTTGTAAAATTTGATACTATATAAGTATTATTTTTCCATGTTGAGCATAGAAACACATTTTAAAACTGTTCTGCTACAAAATAACTTTAGTTAATTTAGTTATTATGTAGCAGTTGTGAAGTTAGATAATATTTAAAGTACTTGTAAAGTGCAAGTTCTATTTTAGTTCAAAGTCGTTTACTTTGTCGCTTACTTTACAACTCGATTTCCCAGTTCGTTAAATCTTTGTATACTTTTTGTTACATCTTTTTATAAGCTTCCATTAACCGAAAATGTACATGAATACTACATTGTCGGTAATATATTCGTAAAATGTTAAGAATTTACCCATAAAGATTTTTGTAGTTCACATAATTATTTAGCATATGGTACGAGTAATGAAAATTTTACTGAAACGCATATTGTAATACTTATAACAATACGTCAAATTATCGTTAACATTGTAAACATATTGAAACCTTAATTTTGAAAATATAAATAAGTTATTAAGTGCGACAATTGAAACTTAACACCAGTCTTCTATGTAGATAACAACTCTCCGAACCGGCAGTAAATTTACTAAAAAATACCTACTTATTTGAAGATTCAAATCAGTACATTTTTCACAAACCAATATCAACATAAAAACAATTGCGTTCTCAAGTAAACAAGTAAATATAGCAACACAAGATTCCCTTTTCCGATACTATTGACCTATATCGTGTTCCACGCATATCAATCGGGCTCTGTGGGTCATGTTCCAATAGCCTATGGCAGGCAAATACGAGGGGACAAACTAGTCCCTGATCGCACTTTATGGAGATTACCTGTGGACATGCGAGACCTGTTGAGTAGATACTGATATTTACTCTCCCTCTCTTCAACCTACAGTCCACTGCTGGGCAAAACTGCCCTACTAACGAAGAGTGCAATAAGTCGGGTTTTTGGGAAATCGATTTAAGCCCTTTAAAAGAAAGAAAGACATGTATTAAACCTTTGTATTTGCCCAAAAACTCGACTTACTGTACCCTTCATTAGGAGGGCAGAAAAGTGTCCTCAACTTTACATATCCCAGTCCTGCTCCGTCCACATTCAGCCTCCACCTTCCGCAAGTCGTCTGTCTATTGGGCCTGAGGGTGTCCTACAGTACGCTTGCCAAGTGTACTGGATTTTACTGTAAAATCCATAGAGCAATTCGGATGGCTTTGCTACACGGGAAGGCCCCTTCATTTGGACGTTATATGCTGATGATGACAGCATTTTTGATGACTATGTTCATAACCTGGGCATTTATCATTAGGCAAGTTTGTATGTATAAGAAATTCGAACTTAACGCGTAGTTAATCACAAAAGTATTGCGCAATATCGTTTAATAGTCAATACGTATTTAGTATTCTGAAGAAAATTCAATGCCGTATGCTAGAAATTGGATAGTGAATTCCAAAATACAAATAGTAATCTTCTCTAGCTAGTTGAATATTTATATATATAATTTCGAAAATACATTGGCGGGATTTGAACCTACACCTTCTAGATCAGAAGGTAACAGTTCTCACCAATAAGCCACCGATGCTTTAAAAAAGAAAAGTACCCAGTAACTTAAAGCTATCTATCCTTTTCATCACCCCGGTACGCATTTTTACGTATGTCATTTCTAGCCTCAGAAATATGTAAGACTAACCTAACTAAATGAACCATATTCAAACTAAACAACTTTTATATCTCCATATATATCACTAATGCAACACAGGTTCGAGACGCTACTTCATTCGGCGTCTTTATTAAAATTCCGCTCGTATTTTAACAGGAATTGCGAGGAAAAATGTGTGCAAAGCATGCAAGCAATAAACATTTTGGGAGTAATAAACTACATTTATAAAAGCTCTTTCCGTCGGCTTAGGATAATTATTACCCTCTATTAAGGTGTTTACAGGAGTTATCTTTTTATAAACAAATACTAGAAAGGATACTAAAGTATCGTAAAGGCGTATTACCACAGACATCCGAATATACAATTAGACTGGACAAGCCGCCAAGTTTATAGGCAGTCCCAGTGTCGCAATTTCTTTTCGGTTCTTACCTGTGAAAAGTTATTATATTTCTTGGAAAATTTACTGATTCATTGCGATGATGGCATGTTACAATTGCACAGGATGGCATTTTGGGAAAAACGGTAATTTCTTCTAATATTCGTGCGTCTTGACTCGTCTCACAGAGCGTAAACTGGCAGCCAGTGTATGCTCGTTGAGCTTACATTTGTCGCACTTAAAAACGCGGCTTGCCCCATCTCCTGTATTGGGAAATCTGTGCGTATTACATACCAACTGGTGAGCGTTCTGAGTGACCTGTACACTTTACCTGTAGTGTAAAAAGGACTGTGCCTAGCACTAGGACATAAGAGACTGTTCGACTTCAGCCACAATCTTTGGACTTCATCGTAGGCGTGCGCATGTTTCCTCACTATGTTTTCCTTCACCGTAAGAGCGTCGGACAAACGTACATTATAATTTCGAAAATAAGAAAAGGCATTGGTACGTGGCAAGATTTGAACCCGCACCCTCCAGATCGGAAGGCAACAGTCCACACCAATGAGCCACCGACGCTCGTATAGACTTTAAAGAAAAATATTTTTTAATTCGATTATTCACCTTTTATGCGTATAAAAACAACATTATTTTCGTCTCAATTACTTTGAAATAAATATAAATGATAGGCATCAATCATACGTCACGTACACCTTTACAAAGATCGTCACGATAAATCCTAGAGGCGTAGTCTGCGCGGGCGCTGATTGGCGCAGCTGCGCTAGGCGGGTGCGACGATGTAGCAGATTGTAGTTCACTTTATTTATAGCTGTGGTTATATAGAAGGAAAACCATGTAGATTGATAGTAACTTTTGATAGAAATAAATAAGCTACAGACAATCACACTGGCGCAATTTAAGCACGGAGATTTTATATTGATACAAAGGATACACATACTTTTTTTAAATTAATTAATGTATATGATGTAAAGAAACCACAGCAATACATGACACACAATCAACTTGCATGAGGGTCGAATTCAGAACTTTTGGTGTAGTAACATCGCAACTACAGATTTAATAACCACATCGCTCATCAGCTGTCATGAAATGCAAATGATTTTAGGTCGATGCTTTTACTGTACAAATTCGCAACGCGTAAAAACTGAAATTAAAAAATGCTTTATCATGGGATACAAATCTTAATGTACTTGCAAAACAATTTAACTAGAAATTTCAAAAATGAATTTGTATCGCCGACTAAGTTGGCAATTGATTTCAAACTTTGACATTATCTGTGGATTGTTCGCTCTGTTCTCTATGACATGGCGCGTGCGCAGAATGTGCGACATGTGTACTCTGGGCACAATGGTAAAAAAGTGGGGCCGGCTGGTCGAGGGATAATGGAGGTCTTTGCGCAGCTGAACCGTATGTCGTAGCGGGATCCCGAAAGGTGCGATAAGAAACAATTTCGTGGTGCTCTGATAATGATCGACCATTTTTTTGCCTAGTTTCTAATGTGTTGGCCTGTTTAAATAAAATCTAATGGGTGCTTGTACTGAACGATTTAATCTTTTTCTTTATATCCAAAACGGTTACGTAAATGATTCTTGATGATAAAATAAACGAAACAAAAAATTATACAACGTAAAATGTTTAACTTAAAAAAAGTTACATAAAAAGTTTAAAATTCATTAACGCGATATTATAATCAAATTTGACGTTGGTCACGCTGTTGTTAGCTTATAATAGTTTAGGTTTGCAAAAAGATCTACAATTTAGTGTGATGCAGACTCTTTAAAAATCTACTCTCTCTCTTCAACCTATCGCGGTCCACTGCTGGACATTGGTCTCCCCCATTTTGCGCCTTCCAAATCCAAAATCTACTGGCAGGAATGAAATGAAAAAATAGTCACATTCTTTTTTTATCGTTCCAATAACCAGTCCGGAAGTGGTTCACAGTGTTCCTTCTTTCTAATCACAGGTGGCAGCACTTGCAGCCCTAAATAACGGTAATTCCTGAGCCGAAGCGAGCTCCTCTTTACGGCGCTTGTTTTAAAACTAATTTGCCAAGTTACTTCGCAGCCGGTAACTTGTAATCGTAAATTAACCGGGGCTACCTCTCGCCCGCACTTTCGCTAGGAAAAGTTTCGCAAACGAGTCGGCCGGAGGTAAAAATGTATTCAGATAATTTAGTTCGAGCAATTTTCGAGTGGTACGCTTAATGCGTTCCTTTTCTTTCTCCTTTTGTTATTGCTTTGAATTAGCGCTGAAAGTTTTTTGGAATTTAAACATTCCGTATTGAAAAGGAATATCAGAGGTTTAGATGCTGGAGCGTGTTGATATCAGTGAATTATCAAATTCTGTGTACTATAATATAATAACACAGATACTCTACTTAAATTAAGCTTGGCAAAAATATGTAAAGTCAACTGTCTGCGGGAACTATTTTTGCAAGTTTTCCTTATTATCATCAGCCCATTAGATATCCCCACCGAAGGGCACGAGCCTACCCGAATAGGGTGTATAGGCCTAAGTCGTCAACACGGGCCCAGTGCGGATTGGACGACTTCACGCACAATCACTTCGCAGGCGTGCGCAGGGTTCCTCACGATGTTTTCCTTCACCGTAAGAGCGTCGGATAACGTATATATAATTTCGAAAATTCAAAAATATTAGTACGTGGCGAGATTTGAACCTCAGCGCTCCCTATAGGACGGCAACAGTCCTTTGAGCCACCGACGATCCTAAGAAGAGTTTTCCTTGAATCAAAGTTAATTTATCTTCAGTCTTGCAGTCCATCGCGGGGCAAAGAAATCCCCCAGTTTGCGCCAGATATCCCGGTCCTCAGCTTAATTTTATTTAGATCAACTTCTCTCAAAGAAAATTATAAATAACAGAAGACGAAGCATTTGTCTACAAAAGGTTTCCCTAATGTTGTCAGCAAGGTATTTAGGTCTAGACCAGAAATGTACGCTTTGACTGAATTATTAGTATTCTCACCTCGTGGAAGCAATCTACATACGATCAGCAATACTTTTTTGAATAAACTAGACAAAATGTATGTTTATTTAGGCCAAAATTGTAGTCCATATTTTCCTTATTTGTAGTAGCATGAATAATGTTAATAGAATCAAATTTAAATCCTATGACCACTCGTGTTTACGACTGATCTAGGCAAACATTTTTTTACATTTATATGGTAAAACTTAGTTCCAAAAAATGATGTCATTAAGTGAAACTTTAAAATCTTCATTTCGGTATACTTTCAAAATAGCAAATAGGAAATGCACAGGTCACCTTCCTAATACGAGAATATCATAAGTTTAAATATAGACTAGTATCTTGTCTAGACTATCTAGAGTTTGCCATCGGATTCTTCTTCGTAGACAGCATTCTTTCAGAATCCTGGGTTCCCTTCATAAATATTATAAAATATGTCATTTTTTATTCGGACAGTCATAAATATATTCGTATACAGTCATTTTGACTTCAAAAATCAACTGCAAATAATACATAAATAAATCCAAACCTGAAATCTAATGAAAGATCTCACAATTAAAATGCAAAAACAAAACTGAAGCAAAAATAATGTTAACTGGGAGATTAAGTCTCTTTGTTGATATTGTTTACCAGGGTTCGTCTACAATCTAAATAGTAAACGAGACTTAGGAATAAAATAAGTCGCGTACTAACGACCCTTTCACGGGCTATTAATTTTGCTGCTATATTTTTTATTGTTATTTTATGTTAATTGATCTGTTTGTATTTTGTTTTGTACTTGGAATCGGTATAGTCAGTGCAAATTGTTTTCATGTTTACATGATAAATGAGAGTAAGCAATTTGAAGGCATATATAGTTTTGCGTCTTTGGGTTTATAACACACAATATCAGTCAATGATAAAAGTGAGGAAATGCTGGTGAAGTCTGGCCGTGGAAAGCGGGGGATCGAGATATCTAGCGCAAAAACAGAAATACCTATTTCCAGCAGGGAACTGTGACAGGTTAAAGAGATTACAGCTTTATTATTATGTTCTGGAAATTTCCAATTTAGTCAGTATTTTTTAAAATTACTGGCTTTATAATTTTATGCAACAAAATGCAGTAGCCATAAAAAATATCTCACAAGCTTGAAGATCCCTATAAACAACTATCAAGTTAAGAAATAAAAAACAAATCTTTCTTAATGTGAAAGTCCGCACGCAGCCACCTGATTCATTGTATTCTATCCGGTGCTAAGCTATTGACTATATCGGTTTCCAATGACGCAGCATCATCCTCACATCACGGTGAGCGTCCTGTCAGTCATGTATACTTTTTACCTTAAGAAAAGCTAGATGCGAAGAAATGTTCACAAAAAAATGTCCGAGCCTAAAAATGCGTTATAAGTTATTGTTATATTTATTATATAACTTTAAATTATTTATTTAAATTTTGACTTTAATGCGACACTGAAAGAGTACAAAATCAATACAGCATTAGTACACTACTATATCATTATGACAAGTGAAACTAAATATAAATTGTGCCCAACCGACGCAATGGGCAGAGTTTTGCCGCGGACACTTTTCAAGTGAGGTTGTGCAACTAGTTTGTTGTTTATCAAATCATGAAATAAAAAAGTCAAATAGTTAAAGTTGATTTTTGTTGCAATTTTCGCAGTCGTTAGATTTAGCCTCGTGGTATATGGTGGAATGGTACTCTTTTATTCAAAGATTAAATTTCAATGTGTTTAAATATGAATAAATCAGAGTCCTACTTGTGTTGAGCGGCCAAGTGATTGACACAAAGGTCAGTGAAGCCGACCGGCAGAAGATGCAATTATTTTGAACTGTTACTTGCTTGACATGTGTTTTATGTTGTTGGGATTGACATTGTTAAGCATTCTTTCTTTG